>JANHFX010000776.1:0-49801 GCA_027560015.1 Chloroceryle amazona | reverse complement strand
AGCCAGCAGCAGAAGCAGAAACAGAACCCGTAATTATTTCCCAGCTCATTTTTTTCAATCTTCCTTCCTTTAACACCTATTTTAAATATCTGGCGTCGTGCTGTATATTTTAAAGCCCATAGGGAAGTGGCTGCCTGTAGCAAACTTCACACCTGCTTCTGAGTCTGTCAGTTGTCACACATATAATATGTATGTGCAGCAAACTTTGAGCGAGACTGGGGGCCAGCAGGACAAACAGAGAGGCTTTTTTGGGAGCCTTTTAGCAAATGTCCATCCTACTGCCTCTGGGTAGGAGCAGAAACCCCACAGATGATTTTTCCCTGTTACCCTGCAGAAGAGGATAATTTTGCCAGGGAAGGAGCTGCAGGGATGCTCAGTGGGACAGGGGGGCTCTGTAGGGTCCCTTCTCTCCCTGCTCAGCCCCATCTGTGGGTATCATTTGCTTCACTGCCCTGATGGGCTTTCGCCGGGGCAGCGGATCGCAGCAGCTCAGCCATGCGGGCAGCCCGGAGATGGGAAAATGTGTCTGGAACCCAGGCAGAAAGAGTCCAGTCATCTGAGACTGACCCAACAAATCTTCCCAAAGCGACCTTGGTCGCCCTTGGGCTCACAAGGATCTATTTCCTATGGGCATCACCTCCTCCGGGGACCTCAGGGGACACCGTGCCACGGCCAAGTGACAGTTTAAATGTCTTTAATGGTATGTCACGGCTTAAGGAAAGCAGAGAAAGTATGTAGGATGCTATTTACGGAGAGGTTAATGGCCTGGTGGACACAGAGCTCCTGGATTTACCATCCCAGATTTTCTTCCTGGCTTTTGCACCTGGCTGCTGCAGGGGACAGGGCTCCTGTACCAAGATATCTGGGAGAAATTATTTGTCATCATTTTTTGAGCTGGTCACAGGTCTGCATCCAGGTCAGGTGACCGGTGACCGATAGCTTCTACCCACCGATGATGGGCAAATTGGGTCTCACTGGCTCCATCCCTTCCTATGGGAGTTTTTTACCTCATTAAAAAAAAATAAATCACTGCAAGCAACTCACTCTAATCACCAAAGGTAGGGCTGGGGCTAAGCATGAGTTAAGAGTGCAGCCCGTTTAATTTATCAAAGGGGAAGACTGAGAGGTGACTTAATAACAGCATTTGTCATGGGGAGAATACACTGGTACAAAGAGGTAACTTAATCTACCAGGGAACGCATAATAACCACCTCTTCCTGGAAGCTGAAGCCAGACAAATCTGTCTTGGAAATAAGGAGCGATCTTTTAATAATGATTAGCTATTAGAACAAGCCACCAATCTCTGTCTCATAATGCCTTTAAATCTGGTCCAGATGCTTTTCTGGAAGCTTTTGTCTTGCTGAGGAGAGGGGCGGGGGGTTCCTGGGTAAGGTAATGGTTTGTTACAGGCAGGCAGGAGGTGAGATGGGAAAATCCTCCAAAACATGGGCTGGATCTCTGAAAGGAAAATGCCAAGGAGGGCACAGGGAATGCTCTTGCAGGGCCATGGCAGCATCTCTCCTGGGGACAAGCACCAGCCTCTGCAGCATCTTCCCAAAGCTCTCGTGCCTCCGCTCTCAGTTTGCTTTGCCGTGCAGCAGTGACTCCTCACGCAGCAGTTTGCACTGCAAAACCCATCGCTTCATTTGTGGAAGCATTTAATGATTCAGGAGCCAGCAGCTCCCCAGGGATGGTTTCCACTGCTTCCAGAATTCCTCCCTCAGTGGCTGCCTGTAGCAGAAATCCTCAGGGAGCTGAGCTGAGGCTGTCACCAAGGGAAATGTGCTACCAGGACATTTGGTCCTTACTTTATTTCCACTCCAACCACTTTCATCTTTGGGGTTTAGAGCTAAACTAACGGGCTGCAGGGATGGGAAGGCAGCAGCTGCCTCTGAGAGGAAGGACCTTGCACGGCCAGGGTGTTTTCAGCAGGAATGCTAACCAATGGGCTGAGGTTGGGGTAGTTCCTTAGCTTGCAACCTCCACTTTTAATCCTCAAGAAATCTTTCAAGACTAAAACCCCTCTCTGAAGTCAGCATTATAGCAGCCCTCATTGGCTGCCCTCCTGCCTCTTTCTCTTTGGCTTCAGGGGACCGAGACATCTCTCAGTGCCCTTGCAGAAGTTTCTGGCCTCCCCAAAAACAGGGTGTATTGGCATTGGCTCAGATGGGTTTGGCTCAAACACATCACGACTAAAATCTGGGTGGGCCAATCCCTCCTTGACCAGGCAGAGAGTGGGCAGAGGGGCTGTGAGCTCTGGATTTCCAGCAGAACGGAGCTGGCTGGGATTTGTGTGCTGGGCTGCCTGTCCTCACCAAAATCTTGGTGCTTCATGGGGAGGGCATCACATTGGTTTGACTCCTGAATTGGTGCCAATGGGTGCCAGGCAGTAGCTCTCAGAACCAAACCCCTGGTGTTTCCTTATGAACCCTCCCCAGCAATGCTGCACATCTCAGAGGGGCAGAGGCAGGAACTTTGCCCCAGCCCCACTGGAGATGCTGCTCCTCCACCCATCCTGGAAGCATCCTCTCTCCTGGCTGCTTTGAGAAGCAAAGACCCTACAAACCCCTCCAAATTTGTTCCTTTGTGCACCCGACTTGCCCCAGTGCCATTCCAGGTGGCTGGGAGCAGCTCGGGTACCGCAGGGTGATACCCAGGGATACTTGGCTGTCTCGGGGGGTAACCATAGTAACGGAGCAGCATCTCTGCTCTCCTGCTGGCAATTTGCTTCTTCATCCTGCATTAAGGTGGACCCTCTCCGACTCCTTTCTCCCCCTCTGCCTGCCCTGAATGGCAACACCAACAGCTCTCCCACGAAGGGCCTGGCTCTCTGACTCCTTGTGCCACATCCCACCCATCCCACGCTGGCTTTCATCCTGATGTATAAGGGGATACCACGGGGAACCAGCCCCCAGCATCCTGCAGGGAGACTGGGAAGGCAGCAGCTGGAGTTTCTCCTTAACACAGATTTGTAAGTGTGAGTGGGACAAAATTAGGGGTTTCCTTACACTTGTTGTTAAAAGGTCACTGTCAAGGTTAAAAACCTTAAATACTTTTTTTTTTTTACATTCTAAAAGGCCTCTATTAGTAATATCACGCCAGCTTATTAATATGGATTGAATTTTTCAGCGCTGAATGTAATTATCACTTGTTAAGTACTTTGCTCACCTTTCACTTTTCTCCCCGCTTGGGGAAGGCAAACACATGAGTCAGCGTCCCTTTTTCTGTCGGTTTTAGGCAGTTTTGGTGACAAGCCGTCGTGAATCAGCACAACGCTGCAAAGTTCAGGTCGCAAACGCTCACCACGATGCTGCTCCTGGAGAAAAACGGGGATTTAAAGGAGGTGAAGGAAATCCCTGACCTAGCTTTGGGGGAATAAAAAACCCAACAAATGAAGAAATTTGGAGTCGAGCTGGGCATGCTGGTGCTGCTTTAAGGGAAGATGCGCAGAAGGGTTTCCAATGGGATATCAGGGCTGTGGATGGAGATGGAAGAGGAGACGTGTCAGAGCTGGCAGACCAATACCCCTTCCTCACCCAGTCGTAGCTTTCCCTCCTCTTCGCCTGCAGCTGGCACATTTACTTTGGCAATACCTCATTAGCATGTAATTAAGCCTTCCCTTCTTTGCCAGCACTGCCTGATGACCCCATGCATCACGCCTGTTCCCCAGGCCAGGCCGTTTCTTGCTGTCCTCTTCCAAAGTCCCTGCTCACTGGGCTGCAACACCCACACCAGGTCTAGGTGGGGGTGCTGGACACTCAGGGGTGGTATTGTGGAGGGGGTGACCCTAAAAACCTGTTATCTGGGGGCTGGCATTGCTGCCTCGTGGGCTTGCTGTCCGTTTGGGTTCGTGGCTGACTCAGCCCCAGATGGTTGCTGCGAGCGCTTATATAACAGCATGTTTTGGTGGGGGCCGGGGATGTGGTGTGCGGCGAGGAGGTGGGCGCGGGGGCGAGGGAGGGAACAGAGCTAAAGATAAGCCTGGCAGCTCTGGCAGTGCTTTGCCAGGCCCCGGGGGAGCTGGCAGGGGAAAGGCTGTTGGAGATCGGGTGCCAAGCTTGCAGCCACCGCAGCCGCAGGGACACGGCCCCGCTCGCTGTCCTGGCTGTCCCGTGCGTGGCCAGGGAGAAGCAGCTTTGAATCCTGCTGCCAGCAGCTGCTTTCTCTTCCCTGCTACCCACTGGGCACCCCCAGCACTTGGACACAGCTTTCCAGGTTTACCTTCCTGAAGCTGCTGCTTGCAAGCAGAGCCCAAACCATCCCTGTGTCTAAAACCAGTTTCCCCCCGACCCCTGGTGTTTCATGATCTGACTGCAGCAGGGAAATTATTTTGACTGTTTGCAGGACTGACCCAAACAGTCTAGAGCTCCTCCACATTCTTCACCTCCATCACTCCTTCCTTCCTGTACCCTCTGCTTCTCTGGTGACTGCCAACCAGCTCTTGATCAGATCAGAAAACTGATGTTACTTTTCTTAAAGGGATGTTTTGAGTGACCTTCGACCTCTGTAGAAGTCTTCCTCTTTTGCTCAGTTTAGGAATTCAATGTAAACACAAAGATGACCAGGATTTGATGGGAGTCTTAATTTAGTGCTCCAGAGATTTGCTAAATAAAAATGATTCCAATAGGAAGGATGCACTGGGTGTGATGGCTTTCCTCAGGCTGGGCAGTCAGGGGTGTTTAATACCTTTAGAACCTGTTCCGTGCCTGGGGGGGGGCTGCTGTACATCCCTCAGCACCAGAGTCTGCCCCAGGAAGTGGTGGAGTCTCCATCCCTGGAGGGATTTAGAAGCCGTGGAGCTGTGGTGCTGAGGGACATGGTTTAGTGGTACCCTGGCAGTGCTGGGTTAACACTTGGACTCAATGATCTTAAAGTTCTCTTCCAACCAAAATGATTCTCACCATGAACCCCTTGGGACGGCTTTTATTCAGCAGGAGCTGCCCTCCAGAGGAGCCTTCCCCAACCCCAACCAGGCTGAACCTGGATTTCATCCCTAAATGTTCTTTACCCTGTGTCAGACCAAACACATGGGTACGGGAGCAACCCCAAAAAGCCTCAGACGCTTGCGAGCCCTGGAGTCAGGCAGGTCCCCGTGCCCCTAGCAGTGTTGCTGGATGATGGAGGGACCCCACTGCAGGAGGGAGGGAGAAGGTCCCTGGCCATGCCCTGGAGAGTAGGACATTGTCCGCTGAGCAGCACCATACGGCAGCACCATAATGGTGCCGGGTGTGGGGGCGACGGTGAGAACAGGCGCTCGGTGTCGACAGGAGGAGCGCTGCAGGCTGGTAACAGTGCTCAGATGGTAGGGGGAAGTCCAAAGCTCCTGATAATTAGGAGAAAGACTAAATAAATCCCTTTGAAAAAGACAATGTGGGGTGGGGGAGAAGCTCAGGTCTGGGCTCCTGCCAGTGTTGGATTTTCAGAGCACTGCCACCCACGCTGGATGGGAGCAGAGAGGGGTACTGTCCCCGCAAGGTCGGGGTGGCAGTGGGGACAGCCAGCGCACAGAGGGCTAACGGTGGCTGTGGTGCTGGCAGCAGGGTCAGGTGGTTGCCAGCCCCAGGGGTGGGTGGCTAGGTGCCCCCTCCCACGCGGGTCTCTGCATGCCCCACTCCCTCCCCCAGGGCAGGTCTCCATCCCACAGCCCCCGGCACAGAGAGGACTGGATTTATGGGGAGTTGGAATCTGGGGATTATGCCGCAGGAGTCTGACCAGCCAAAAATTGTTAAAAATCAGAATATCCGTAGCTCAAATCCAGCTTAAAAGTCAAACCAATCATCCAAACCATCTGCCTCGCCATTGAAGATAATACTACTTTTATTGTTTCCATAAGCTGCTAAGCAGCTTTTCAGCAAGAAAAACCCTCTCTGCTGGGACATTTGCTGCAGTGGGACAGTGCGGTGGCCTGCCCGGGGGCAGCCTGGTCCTGCTGGGACAGGGAAGCAGTGCACGATGCGGTGACATGGCGGATGCAGTGCAGGGATGGGACAGCAGGCACTGGTGCTGGTGTTTATTGCATTGCTTCACAGCACGATGGAGATAACCACCCATGGCTGGATGTCATCATCTCTCCTGGAAACCTGCTGATGAAGTAAAAGTTTCAATATGATGAATTTTCCTCCCAAGATGTCCCAAAACTTTTCTGGAGGCTCTGGCAGCCAAGGGTGATGTGTGACAGCCTGTAAGGGGAGCTGCCCTTGCTGCTGCCCACCTGACCTTCTCCCAGAGGTATTATGAGCTCGCCAAGAGCAGCCAGCCTGAGCCACTAGCTTTCCCAGCTGTAGGCCAAGGAGAGGAGTTGGTCACCATCCTCCCCATCTCCCCAGGAAGATGCACCACGCTGAAGGCTTCAAGCCACTCTCCAAAGCCTCCTCACTGGTAGCTGTAAGATGTCTGTGCCAAGCAGAGACACCACTCTATCCTGCCTCTTTTAGACCCGCCCTGTACAGTCCCACACTGCTCACCCTCTCCTAAACCATCCTCCTCTCCCAAGATGTCACTCAAGTAACCTCTAAGGAGGTATCAGCTGATGTCTCTATTCCCATCTCTGGCTTCTCCAGGTGACAAAAGCATCATCTACCAAGCTCTTAACTGACACCCTTCCTGACACATAATTAACACCCCCTTGACCCATGGATTTCAAAACAGGACATGTATGGGTGTGAAAAAGTCACATTATTTGCTCCAGCCTGAAAAAGCAGGACACAGGCTTGGGTTGAAGATGTATCTGGAGTGAAAATTCACTGTTATCCATGAGTTTGTGTTGATGCAGCACAAGCACTTTTTCATGAAATCACCCCAGAGTCACTTACCTTACACATTCATGCTGGCATCTGGATGCTCCTCTTGGCTTTGGTCAGGATGCGTTCGCATGAAGAGATTGTTATCCCATGGGGAGACACACACCCCTGAACCACAAGGAAGTTGTCCTCACATGGAAATAAGGAAGAGAAAGCTGTTAGGCCAGTGACCAACAAGCCAACAGGAAACTGCACTTCTAAAGATCATCCAGAGTCACTCTGTCTTACTTTAAGCAGCTGGCAGTGATCTGGTCCTTCTTTTCCCCCAGGAGAGGCAGAGTGTTGCCAGCTTACACCAATCTGTCACGGGATTTGCTACCTCTGCTTTAGACCCCCAGCTCCCAGAGCCATGTGGTTGGTGGAAACTCACCATTGCTACCTGGGAAGTGACTTTGAAGCTGGCACAGAACATTTCACACCAGCTCAGGGCAACAGCTCAGAATCCAGAGCACTCCCCATCCGCCCTGTGTCTCCGGCAAGGTTGGCTCTGATCTCATTACTCATTTTGAGGACTCTCCTGGACGCCTGGCTCCTCTGTAGCACCCGACTGTGGTCTGGAAGGGAGCTGGCCAGGCTCCAGGGATGACCCCATCCTTCCCCACCACCCAGCCTCTGCCTGGCTCACCTGGGGGACCTGGCTTGCAGACATCAAAGCCACATCAGTGACTTTTTAATTAGAGAGAGCTGCAATTAGTGGAACACCATCAGAGTGAGAGGAGAAGTCTTGGCCTGTCAGTGTTTGGCTGCAAGGTCCCCGACACTTTCCCTAATCAGCCCTGAAAGACACCTTGCCTTAACTGTGACAGTCCAGCGATGGGTGTGCACCGGACCCTCAGTACAAGTCCTTCTTGGACACACCTCATTTGAACACACCCAGCTCCTGGGGGTGAAATGTCCACAGAATTTCATCCAGCAGAGCAGCCCAGTCATCTTCCCCACGGGAAGACTGATGGGAGCTACCCACAATTTTACTTTGGTGTGCATTTGTGTCCTTTCTCCACACAGCGATGTAAGGGTTACGTTGAGAGTGCCCAAGAGGATGGTACTTTGTGCCTGCATCCCTTCTGTTGGGTGTTCCCAGTCCCGTGGATGAACATGGCTCTTTGATCTCAACATCAGAGATATCCAAACACAGTGATCCAGGGAAACGCACCAGGGAGGCACCGGCAGAGTCAGCGCCTCGGAGCTGCATTAGACTCAGTGCAACTGTTACCAGAGGGGTCTGTAGATTTCCATACACCACAAGCCATAAAGCATTCCCTGGAGACCCAGCTTCAACGTAAATCATCTGTTGTACACATGACAACAAGCCACTGAAACCACAGGGAGCAGCAGGCGAGGCTGGGATCATCACCATGTCCCTGCTGCACATGAGAGCTCACTCAGGAATTCCCGAGGTGGGAGCTGGTACTGCTGCCTCCTGCTCACGAGGATGGCACCAGGCTGGCAGAGGGAGCTGCCCCTACACCATCCATCCTCATCCTCCTGCTGCAAGAGGGATTTACTGCTCCAAGCTGCAGTGAGCAGGTCCTTGCTGGACAGTGCTGTGCCTGGGCTGCAGATCCCACCGGTGCCATTTCCAAGATGCTGGCAAACATCCCCTCGAGAGGAAAGAAGCTCAGCCAAGCCTGAAAAGACCTGCTGAGGCAGGGTAGGCTCCTTTCACTCTCACATCATGTGCTGAGATTTATATAAAAGGGGAGTCTTTGCAGGATGGCCTGAACCACGGAGGGTGACGTTCACAGTGTGTTGCTCACAGACCACAGCTTGAATACCCCAGGGGTCAGGGTGAGCCCCAGCCTCTGCAACAGAGTACTTGGCTGCCTTTGAGATCAGGCTGGACTCATGCACGGAGTCCCAGGACAGGGCCCTGGGCTCTTTGTGCATGTTAAGTGATGCTGCACATGCCTCTAGCACTGCCTGCCCCCCCTCCAGCTGCTGTGGCACAGCAGCCTGGTCCCTCTCCTCATCCCATACCTGAAAAATTAAGACCTAGTTCCTCAGTGCCACTCACTGAAGAAATCCCCGGCTCTCTGCACGCCCCATCTGCCCAGACCCAGTGCAGCTCTGCCTCCTCTCCAGCGCAGAAGCCTGTGAGCTTCCTCCAGCCATGGCTGCTCCTGTGTGCTCTCCAGGATTTGATTAACTCCAGGCTCCTCTCTCTTCACAGACCCCTGGGAAATAAAAACCTCCAGTGATGCAGATTGTTTTCAGCCGATGGAGAAAGGAGGGGGTGAACTTGCCAGCAGTTGCCGCACTCACCTCCAAAAAGGGGCTCTGCTGAAGCTGGGGATGGAATTAAGATGGTCTTTTTATGCTCAAGGTGTGGCCAAGGATGCTGGAAGCCAGTGGAGTGTCCCTGATTCCCTGTGGGCACCTTTGTGTCACCCCCGGAGAACTGAGCCCAAGCCGTATTGCTGGGGGATGTTTTCACTCAGAGCACTGCTGATGTCACAGCCTGAGGTTGGCTCCTTGATGTAGCAGCTTCACTGGGTCCTTCTGAAAGAGGATATTTAGGGTCAGGGGGAAGTAGGCTCCAAAAATCCCTGCTCAGGACTGTGGCCAGTCTGGGCTTAGTTCATCTTCACATCCAGGCTTTGAACATGTCACAGTCCAGGGCTGGCATAACCTGGATTTTGGGCTGATTTCTAGCAAAGGTTGGGAAGTTCAGCTCTCAATGGCTTGGGAGCCTGGTCTGTGTGGCACAGCTGACCACTGTGCACTGGGAATGGACCATGTCCTGATGGAACCTAGAGGGAGCAGAAGGGAAATACCCCATCCCAGCATCCCTCAGACTGGGCAGGACTGTGAACCCAGTTTCTTCCCTAAAGCCCTGTGTCCTGGTACTTTCTGCAGTCACCAAAAATCTCTGGTTTCCTTGAGGTGCCCCAGGGGCCCTCAATATTTATCACTGTGTCCAAGACTAGTGAGATTTGGCTCCCTTGACAAACTAGCCAACTCAAAGGTTATCTCAGCTGCATCTGCCAGGCTGACTGCTCTTCTGGGACAGTGCGGGGTCACTGGGAATGAGCTGGCTTCTCTAGTCACTGCTCAAACACAACCCAGTATGGAAACCAAAAAGAAGGCAAGCTCAGAGATGGAGACATTGCACTGGTCCTTGGGAAGCTGGGCTTCCTCGGCTCTGCCAGTCGTTTGCATATCTCCTTGGTCACCTCCCTTACTGCCCATGACTCGATTCCACCAGAAACTGGTTCCCAGGTCTTAATCCCAGTACCAAAGCACAGGCACTGGTTTGAATTCCCCATCCTGAGTCGCAAAGCTATGAACCAGGGCAAGGGGGAGCGTGAGCGGTCCCCACGCTGCGAAGGAACATCCCTTCTCCCACGAGCTGGGCACCAGTGAAGAGGAAAGGATCCAGTGACGAGAGCGCGGCCGCCCTGCCCGACAAGCTCCTCTCCATCATCCCTGCCCACTCGTTACTCCTGTGGACATGTTGCACGCACGGCGGCAGGACAGGCGATGCCAAGCGCTCCTCCGGCACGGCCACCTGATCTCCGCAACCCGCTCCAAGCCTGGACAAAAATAAATCTGGGAGCGAGCGCCGCGGCGAAGCTGCTCTGGCAAGGCGGGCCTGGGCTGAGCCCATTGTTCCAGTGATAATGCTCGTTCCAGTGACTGATCGGGGAGAAATGCAGATCTTTCCCTCGCGCCTCCCCAGCCTCCTGCTGCAGAGAAACCGTGGCTCGGCGTCCAGGAGCGGGTGGAAGCATTCGCTGCTGAGCAGAAAAGGATGTGAGGTTTTTTTCCTCACCATGTGAATTTTCTCGTTGATAGAAGGTTCCTTCCTTGTGGGCGAGGCTAAAGTTTCCAACAGGATTATTTTTCCCTTGAAAGTTTTTATTTAAGTAGAAGGGCAACAACCCCCTCACCTTGTATCCTGAAAATGAAAAGTCTGAAGCTCCATCTCCCCCTGCTCTGACAGGGCACATCATCCCTAGTGTAGGGCATCCATTTGCTATGTAAAATGGGCATCTCCTTGCAGCCTCCACAGTGTTTCCAAGCATGGAAAGAAAAAGTCATGGAAGGGCACACTGAGGCCTGCCAAACTCTTTTCAGTTATGACCTAAGTTGGTGCTTGGTTGCAAGGGTACAAAGCTGACGTAGTAGCTGTGGCTTTGGCAAAAACAGATCTTGTGCTGTGTGGGGACCACAGGAACACCACAGCGTCCCATTGCAACGAGGGCTGGGGAGGATCAGCAATATGGGGTCTTCTTCAGCACTCAGCCAGGACACACCTAACACAAGGCAGCCTTGCAGCAGGGAGTCACCATTTCCCTGGTACATGCTGGGCTCTCACATTCCCTTGGAGAGCTGTGAAGTTGCCCTCAGAGCCCTGATTTCTCCTGTGATGTAGAAATACTGCAGAGACTGCCCCAGAGATCTTCACCAGCAGCCATCCCAGCACAGAGCCTGGCCAAGCTTAGGAGATAACCTGACCCTGCATGAAAAGCCCCATGAAGGCTTTGCCACAGGAGCTTCCCACCAGGAGTACCGAGATGTGGGCATCAGCTGCACCTCTTTACGCTCCAGGTAGCCAAGTGGCTTCCAGGGCTCCTGCTCGGAGCAGGAGATTCCAAAGTCCCTCACAGGCACACTCCTGCTGAACAGCGCAGTGTGCTGACAGCCTGGCACAGTCATAAAACAGGAGAAAAAGCCAGATCTGAGCAGAAAACTAAGAGAGGAGGCTGCAGCAATATGGTCCTGGAGAAAGCAGGAGCACAACCCCTTGGCTTCCCTTCCCTGCCTCTACCCTTTCCATCCAGCGTGCCTTGAGCTCCCAGTGCCACAGCTTTGCAAAGAGCTGATCTCCTGGTGTTTGCTGGGCCACAGCCCCATCCACATCACGTGAACGACAGCTTGAACTCTGGTGAGTCCACCAAAGAGCCTCCTGCCTCTCCCAGCAACACGCCGGGGAAATTACAAGGCACTGGGATAAGCAGCTCTGGTCCTGGGACAAAGCCCCTGCCTGCCCCATCACATTGGCTTTTTGTCCTTCCCTCAAGCCTGACTTTACTCACCCCCTCTCCCCAGGCCATACCTGGTTCTCCTTCTGAAGGCATCATGACTTCACTGTCTATTTTTATCCAGCCCACTGCTAAGTAAAAGCAGAGTTGACACTGGCTTTTGTAAAAAAAAAAAAAAAAAAAGAGAGAGGAAAAAAAGGCATTTTTCTTATTGTGTGGGAAAAGATCCATGGGTTGGGTTTTCTTTTTCTTCCCCCTTAACTTGGAGACCTCCCAAAGCAAACAAGTGCGGTTAACTGGAAAATAGGATGATTCACCAGTCCCCTGGGCAGATGGTACCCGGGTCCTCTATTTTCCAGCTCCTGGCAAGGGAAAATGCCCCCTATAAAACTTAAAATAGACAATCCTGTACCCATCACGGGATCTGCCTTGCAAAGCCGACATGTCTTCAGTGACCTCCTGCGTGTGCCCAGACCACTTGGTTCACTCCGTCGCAGTGTCCTGCACCAGAGAGGCCATTTGGGGTGTGCAGGGACAGAGCAGGGGCATGGGTGGTTTCCAAAGGTTGCAGCCTGCCCGTGGATGCTGGAAGCCAAGCAATGCGCTGGGTTACATCCCCGAGAGAGGGACAAAGCAGCCTTGAGCCACCCTAGGAGCTGGAGGAGAGTTGTTGCTGCATGACAAGGTGTCAAGGTGTCTCCTCCTCTGTGGAGCATCTGCCACACACTGCCCTTGCTCTGAGGTGGTGAGAAGGTGCTGATGTATGGAAGAGCTGGTCAGGAGATCCCTGTGGGTGAACAAACAGTGGGGCCAGAGCAATGAAGCAACATTTATTTTCCCTGTAGCCTCTGACATGTGCCACAGAGAGATCATTTACTTCATGGTGTGACTCAAATCCCATCTGGATAGTGCAGGAATCTGCTGTCCTTTCCAGAGACAAGAAAGGCCTGTTTTCAACTGCCCCAAACTCCTCCCTCCTGGGGGCAACAGGGCCACTCAAGCTTCTTCATCCTTATTACATGCCCCTTACAGACACCCAAACTCTGGCCTCAGTGGCAGCAGGGCTGGCGCTGCATGGTGGCCTCATCTCAGGGCATCTGAGCCAATGCTGCAGCAAAGTGAAGGGCTCTTGAGGGATGTTGGGGCATCACAACCCCTGAAGCACATTCCACAGGGGAAGTGATGTCCATCACCAGTGTCCTTTCAAGGCAGGAGTGGTGACGGTGCTGGAAAAGACTGGGGTGAAAGAGGAGCTGGGTCTTGAGGTGACCCAGGAGAGAAGAGATGCTGATTGAGATGCTGGTTCCTGGACATCAAGAACAGGGCTGTGTTCATGGTCTGACTTTCCCTGCCTGGGACGTTACGACAGCAGAGGAGCCCAAAGCACAGGCTGAGAGGCCAAATTCCCAGCACTTTAAAATTCCCCCTTGGAAGCTTTTTGGCTGCTGGAGGCCTGGGCTATTTCTGGCTGCTCTCGGCAGGAGTGTTTTTCTCTTGCTTCGTAGCAGGGCTGAACAAAGAGCTCAGCTCTCTGCCTCTGCAGGAACAGCCCCAACATGAGCTGTGTGCCCTCTCCTGGCTCCCCAGGCCAGGGATGAGTTCCTGGGGGTGGGGATCGGCTCATAAACAACTCCCCATGTGATCCAGAAACACATGGAAGTGTCTTCCTCCCTCTCAGCTTTAAACCAGACCTTTTCAGCCCAAAGAGGCCAGCAGCCCCCACTCCTCACCACAGGTCCTGTCCTGCTCCCTGGACTTTCTCCTGCATCGCTGCTGGAGGCAGATCAGAGACATTTGGGTTGCAGAAATGCTTCAGCTCCTACGAGGGCTCTTGGGACAGGAAGAACAAGGTTTCTTAAACAAGCCAGAGACGATAAGTCCCAAGATAAGTGACACCAAATTGTGGTGTCACCTCATTGCCCACAGTGCCAAAGCTGCTCTGGGCATTTTTATCAGCTTTGCCCTCCTCCCATGGCCATAGTATTTTATTCAGAAGCACCCACACAACCATCCCCCACCTTGGGGTGAGCAGCAACCTGCTGTCATGGTACCCCCTGCTCTGCCCCTGCCCAAATACAAGGCTGTGACAGCCACTAGATCACCTCTGGGCTTGCCTGGAGAGGGATTAAGAGAAACACCTTTTTTTTTTTAGTGCTAAATGTCTCAAATTGTGCTATTACAGGTTTAGAAAGAAAATACAGCCAGTAGCCAGGAGTTCTGGCTTGCCAGCAACGTGGACACCCTGAGGAGGCTTGTCGTGGAAGGGTTAAACCCACCCAGTCCACCCAGCAGACTGGTGCCACTCCCCTCCCCAGCACCCAGAGGTGTGTGGTGTGTGGTTCAGCTGCAGCAGCAGGAAGGGGGTTGTAGCCCCTGCTCTGCACCACCCACCCAGCTGCTCTGCCTGCTGCTCCCGGCCAGCTGAACAAGCACCCAGCACTGGGGAAATCATGGGCTTAGTGGTCCCGGGGGCAAAGCAGCAGGAAAGGCATGAGGGGGCGAGAGATGCAGTGGTGACCTTAGCCCTGGCATCTGGAGTCGATGGCTGGGACAAGGTGGGTGGTCTCTGGTCCACAACACAGCCCATTTTAGCCCAAGCTCCCAGTGCAGACACCTGGAGGAGATCATTCCTGCCACAGGCTCCTTGCAGACAAGGACCTTCCCTCTGCAATAGCCCTGGAAGTCTAGAACGGGATCCAGAATCAAGCCCCATGAGGTGTCAGGAGACATGGGTGCTGCCCTCCTGTCCCCACTCCACCATATCTCCTGCCTCTGCCATCAGCTGCTGCTCTCCATGGAAAGTTGCTATTTTTCCCCCTCTGATAACAAATGCTGCCCAGTGCTGGGTCTAAGTGGAGCTGCCCTGCAGCACTTCAGCCTCCCAGCATCAATCCATCGCCCAGACTTAGTGTCACAAGTGCATCATGGAAAATAGTATTGATCCAGCAAGGTGGTGACTTAATTTGAGGGCTTCACTGAGGCAGTGATTTAACCTTATTACACAAAGGTAAGTAGAGTTGCTGGGCGCCCTGTGCCAAGGGGGACCTGATTGTGCTGTTGCCCAACTCCTCGTGTCGGAAGGTGCCTTCAAGGACACACTGGTGCTAGGGAAAGGCTGGAGTTGTGTCCAGAACTGAGTCAGCACCTCATTGTGCTGGAGTGTCCAGGCTCTTGATTATGCCCAAAGTCACAGGGGAGCTCAGCACGAAACTCTGTGAGGGGAACATTCCTCAGCATTGCTCGCTAGTGCTTCTCTCCATCTCCTGGCTTCTTCCTCCCCACCCACCCTTAGGAAGCCTCTTAGTGCCAAGTTAATGTACTGCTTCAAAATAGCACAGCCTGGCTTCACAAAAACCCAGGGGAGAGCACCCATCAGGAGACTTCCAGCCTGCCACCAACTCACTTTACATCCCTGATGAAGTCCTTTAACTCGATTTCCCCATTAATGCATCACACTGACATGATCACCCCATCATGATACTCAGATGTATTTTCCCTCCCTTCCCTCAGACCATGCAGTTTAGCTCTCTGGACCTCTCCTTTGGGTCTCCAGGGCTTTTGGGACACAGACAGGATAGAAATGAGCATCCCAAGGACTAAAGCACTGCTGTGGGATGGAGCCAAGAGCCCCATCTGAGCCCAAAAGCAGCTGAGAGGGCAAGGGGGACAGCTGAGGTGCTCCTCACTGGTGAGCAGCTAAACAGAAGGTAGCACAAGGAGGCACTCTACAGCCCTTACTGACCCATGGGCTGAGGAACACGTCCTCTGTGGCCTGAGGCAGCTCACACTTAGACCAGTGGCTCAGTTCTACAAATCATCGGGGTGATGACTTTAATTCTGAGTCCTTTCCTGCTGACAACAATGATTTTTTTTCCAACTACCCTGACCACAAGGTTTGAAATATCAATCTCTACCATGCTGAGCCTAACAGAGCCCTGATCTTTCCTGGACTCCTGAGACACCACTGCCATCCTCTGCTCCCTCCAAAAGCATTTCCTCTCCTCATCTGGAAGCAGGTGCAGGCTCCCGATAACTCTTTTCTGTCCACAAAGGAAGTGGGGCGTGAGAACAAGCCTGTACACACGCAGGGCAACAGCCCTGCTCCCACCCATCTGAGCTCAGGACTTGCAGATGACTCTTCCCCACTCTCTGCCAGGCCTGAGGAAGTAAGACACTGTGAATAGAAAACAAATGCTTAAATCTCCCTAAGCCCATGATCCCATTGATGTCTCAGCACAACCTAACAACAAGGATCTCCTCCTCCTCGCAGCTGGTGGAGGCAGGATACAAGCACATGTTGGTATGACTGTCCCTGCCTCCAGGACTGTTTCTGCCAGCTAAAAGAGGGTCTCAGCACAAGAAGAGAAGGTTATTGCTCTCACCAGTCATGGCAGTTGCTGGTATCTCTGGGACACTGCAGGGCTACATTGTCCTTTGAGTTCTTGGTGTGCCCAGCCTCAGCATCGTGTGAAGGTACCGTCTTAGTGGTCTCGGGAGCAAGTGGTTGAAAGCAACATCCTGAGGTTCATACACTTATCCCAGCTGTCTGTGAGCATCTTCCTGGCTCTCCTGCTCCAGGACATCTGGGCAGTGAATGGGGATCCAGTTGTGCCCTGTGATAGGACAGGAGGTAATGGTAGCAAGGTGAAACACAGGAAGATCCACCTCAACATGAGGAAAAACTGCTTCACTGTGAGTGACAGAGCCTGGAACAGGCTGCTCAGAGAGTTTGTGGAGTCTCCTTTTCTAGAGACTTTCAAGACCCACCTGGATGTGTTCCTGTCCTGCTCTGGCAGGGGGGTTGGACTCCATGATCTCCAGAGGTCCCTTCCAACCCCTACCCTTCTGTGATTCTATGGAGAAGTGGAGAATAGACCTGGCAGCCACATGTGAAAAAAAAAACAAAAACAACCCAACAACAAAACAGAAAAACTCCTGGAAAAATGGGCAAGAATCAAAGAGCAGAGGGAAGGAAGGAGGGGGAAAAAGCTCTCTGGCTTTTAGTCCTTCAGACAGGCATCACATAAGGCCCAGATCTTCTACAACACCTGGGCAACTTCATCCCTTCTCACACGTGTACACAGGAAAAGGGACCACCAAGGAGAGGGTCAGGGAGGAACTGCCCCCTCCACCCCCACCAGCTGTGTCTGGCCAGGACAAGGAGCAGGGTTAGGGGGCTTTCTCTAAAAGCATGGACTGGGAGACACCACGCTCTCACCTGGTTAACCACCAAACCCAATCCACTTGTCCCTCTGCACGTTCACCAAACAGTCACTGCTTCAGAGACATGTTCTCCCCAACACCCTCCCCTCACTGCCTCCTGCGTGCAGAGCCTCGTACGTCACCGCTTGTGGGGGAGAACCCGTGGGCTGGGGACCGAACTTCAGTCTGCGTGGGAAGCTCCCCGCACGCAGCAGTAAGGGCAAAGTTGAACAAGGATGTTCAACAGGATCCAAGAGTTTAAGAAACCCCAAGATCTCGCCCATGATGTGTGGATGCTTTAAGGCAACAATAACTTGTTAGTGGCATAGAAATGCCAAATGGGGGGCTGTGGGGAGGGGGAGAGAGGCTAGAAGAGGATAAAGAGGGTGGAGAACTGCCAACCCCTCTCCCATCTTACTCTTTGACATGCAAATCACATATCCCTTTCAAGGAGCAATGAAAAACCTCTACATCTTGGCAGGGCTTGGAGAGACCAGGCTAAGCCAGACCCACGGAGCAACTTCCCCCTGCAGCCAGCCTGAAATTGTACCCTAGAGCGTATCACATACTCCTGCTTGTGTCCCCAGCAACCCCCATTTTAAACCCAGTCAGCACTGGGATTTCTTTGCAACCACAGGAGTTGCAAATAGGTTGCCAGGAGAGACAGATGCCAAGGGAAAAAGGTTAAACAGACACTGCACTCTGAGGGGGGGGGGAGGAAAGAAGGATCCAATTCAGCTTTGCAGTTTCTAAAACAGTCTCATTAGCTCCCGAGTGAAGTGTGCGCAAGCAGTTCTCGCAAGGAGAAACAAAAGCCCTGAGAGGAGCGAGAGAAAGGATGAATGAACGAACAAAAGACAAGAAAGCTGCACACGTTTTCAATCCCCGAAGCTCACTTGTCTCCCTTTCAATGCCCAAGCACTTTTCTTCATAAGGCACCTTTGGGAAAGGTAGGAAATGAGGGGTGGGAGATTTACTACTACCGGTTTTCTCCCTAGATCCCATGACATAAAAAGAATGGGAGCAAGGAGAAATTCCCAAGGCGAGAAAAAAAATCCATCGTTAATTGACAGGCCCTTGGGGGGCTGAAGCAGAGATGCTGAGCTGAATTCAATTACAGACCTGGTCAGAATCAGGCAGGAAGATGTGGCTTCTTTCACTGTGTCAATTAAAGAAGTGACTGGGAACGATAGACTTCTCTGCGCAGCCTCTGACCCGTGACTCAAAAAATGCTTCCATCCGGCGCTGCCTGATGGCTCCGTGGCTCCCACTGGGAACATATGGACTCACGGACAGTGCGGAGATGCCAGAAGGCATCTTTACAGGCTGGGCACCCACCAAACCCAAGCCTTGTGCCCTCTGCAGAGCTCCCTGTGCTCTGCAGGAAGGTGGCCTCGTTAACGGTAATTAATTTGCAGCCACTGTCCTTTTTCTTTGTGTCACCTGCACAGAACCACATGTACCACCGAGCTGCGTTACTGAGCTCAGCGCAGCACCCGCAGCTTACCCAGGGGATTTGAGTATGGAGTTTCTGGGCTCCCTGTTCAGCATTCCCCTCAGGGAACTGGGAAATAGCTGGTCACCCTCCTCTGCAGCCTCATGAAAAGAGACAAGGTGGAGAAGCTTTCAAAAGGTATCTGGGCACTAAAAGTTTAGCATCAAATCATACCCCCCCCAACTCGGCTGATGGAGGCAGGTACAGCTCCACTTGTGCCAGCTGGGTGCTACCCTGCTTGTACCAGGAGCTGAAAACTGAAGCAGATGCCAGGCAGTATCCCATCTTGCCCCCTTTTCTGTCCTCCACCTCGGGCTAGGTTCGGGTACGCCCCATTTCCAGTCTTCCATCACTTCCCTTACAAGCCCATCACAGATCTAAAGAGCTCCTAGACACGCAGAGCTGTCCTGGCTGATCCACTTACCTTCTCTCTTCCTCCCGTGCCTCAGTCTTGTCCCCATGGCTCACCTTTAGCATGAGAACCGGCATTGATAGAAGATAGCAAACCAGCAGCAACCTGCACCTCAAACAATGCCAAACCAAAGCACGTGGATGCACTCAGGCTGAGAGAATTTGCTAGGTGACAGTCTTAAATGCAAAGCAGCATGCGTGACTTGGGGAAATAAGCAGGGGGAACCATGGAAAAGGGAGAAAAGCAGCAAGAAAATACCAGGCTAGGCTTGGCCAGGCTCTGAGAGCAGAGCCCAGAGAAGAGACGGGGCCAGAGACACCTGTGCTGAGCGCTGACAAAGCAGGGCAGAGCTGCGAGTGTGGCCATGTCCTCTGCTTCAGATTCCTGCTGGGTACAAGCGAGCAGGAGCGTGTCCTTTCTTTGCAGGACCAGAGCACTTCAAAGAAACCTCCACTCCATTGCCACTTTCTCCTCCTGCCTGGGATAACCTGCAAACCCTCCCATTTTCAGCTAACTCCTCTCATCAAAGGAGCAACAATATTATGTTCCTCCTGACACCATTTTACACTTTAAAGAGGATCTCTCTTTCTCCAGATTCCCTTTCAAGGGCTGAAAACATCCTTTCTTCTATGAGTTCCTGCTACTTTCCTTTTCCTTTGAAAACATTTATTAACAAGCCTCCACACATAGAGCTTATTTCTTACCATCCTGGATCCATCATGCCTGAGCAGGTCACAGGATACCACCGGCTGTTTCAAAGCCTTCCTTACACACTCCAACAAAAAAAGAAGGCAAGAAAAATGATGCTGGAAAGGTCTGATTCCCTTGTGCCAGCACAGCCCAGAATGGAGGGCTCCTAGCAATAGGAAGAACACGGGCAGAGCCTGAGGTCACTGGGGACTAGCTGAAGCCAGAAGCACCATAGTTAGCAAGAACAAAGAGGTCCTGAAGCACTTACATATATATATATACAGCTCTTGAGTGCTCCTTTCTTCTTGGTGCTAAAGTGGCATTGCTAGCAACTGGGGAAGGGGAGCCTCAAGCAATGGGCTAATTGGTGGAATTATTCATGGGCTGTTAATGGGTAACTGCTAACTGGTGGAAGAGGCCCGGTAGGGTGGTGTGTTGTCAAAAGAGCTTCTCTGGGGCCTTGAGAGGGAGAAAGAAGCCAAGAACACAGGATCTGTGCAGTGTCAGGCAGGGCCTGGAACGGGAGGAATTTCTATTTCTCATGTTCTTGGCTTATTTACAAAGATTCCCAAAACTCCTGTAAGGAACGGATGAGCAGGATAAGTAATGTTCATTCCCAGCCCCACAGCTCAGTCCCAGCAGCCAGGAGAGAGGTTTCTTACAGTCAACAAACCCCAGCAGGGTGTACGAAAAGAGCTTTTCTGCTGTAGCTCCCAAAGGTTGCTTCCAGCTCTTACCTTTGCAGTGACCCAACCAGACCCTCAGCGTGTGGGAGACTGATGGTGTGAGGACCAGAACTCGAGGTCAGTGAATTCCTCTGACCCCCGTCACTGGTGAAGTGGAAAGGACAGGCTGTGGTCATTAAGTCAGAGCTCTGGGAAAGAGCAGGGAGGGAAAATGCCATGGCCCTTCTACCTGGAAGCTTTTGGGGTCATGCCTAAATCCCTTTCAGAGGGCTGGGATAAGTGTGGCAGTGTGGGCCATCACCTCCTGCATCTCCCCATCTGGTGGGACTAAGGGAGCCATTTGGTCTTACAGAAATCCCTCACTCTGGGGCTCCTTCTCCTGCAAGTTTCTCCTTCTAGGAGCAATTCGGTAAAGCCATAAAAAAAGGTGGGCAAAACCTCGATGTGCCAAGAGGCTGTGGAGAGTGCTGAACTTCTGAAGGGCTCAGCTTGATGCTGAGCAGGGACTGAAGACTGATGGAAAGAGGAAGACAGGCTCACCAACTCCTTCATCTCACCCTTCCCTGCCTGCTGAGATGTCAAGCAGAACCAAAAGCCACCCAAGACGAGGAGCATTTTGGAGTAATGAGGCGAAGAGCACAACACTCCCAAACCTGTTCCTCCAGCCTGGGAACAACCACGGCAGCAGCTGAAGCAGCAATTTCCCTGTCAGGAGGAAGGGAAGAAGTGAGGAACGCTTAGCAGGGAGGTGTAAAGGGAAATCCTAGTTTACAAAGGCCCAGTCAGTCCTGCTTGTACCAAGTGACAAACCTGACAGGAGCATTTAGTGACAAAACACAAACAGTGTCTGGCAGGTGCAAAACAACAGCAGGAACTCAGCGATCTCTGCCCCAGCGGGTATTTGGATGCTGAGAGACAGTTCCCAGGTAACACGTGGGGCTTTTTATTTGAAAACTGCTCCTTTTATTATTATCTTTCCTCCCACTGCAAAAAGCAAAGAGAAAAGAGAGAGTGAGAGGGAGAGTTGTTTGACAAGCTGAAAACTTTTATGGGGGAAAAAAATGAGTAAGTGGGAAAAAAAAAAATGAGTAAGGGGAGGGGGAAAAGAATTAAAAGTACAAGTCATTTTGTAAAGAAGGAAAAACAAAGTCAAAAGGCTCAGGGCTGAGTCAGTGTGGTGCAGGGTTCGTGAGGGAGACTCTGTCTTTTGGAAATCAGTAATCCAAAGGGCTCTGCGTGTGTCTGTAAAGTTATTGACTGACTGCATTACATCCACTTATCCCCCATTAAGCAGCAGGCTTCAGTTTGATCCCAAACAGCAAGGAATTAAAGTAACTCTACCCTGCGTTTCTAGAAAGGTTTCCATCTCCGCGGAATCCAAAGTGCTTCAGCAGTCCTCCGGGGAATGCAGGACTGACATCCAGATGCTTCTGGGGTGGAGGCTGGCAGAGGGACAGGCTGCTGTGGACGGCAGTGATGGGAGGGAAACCCTTGTACTTCTGTAAAAAGCTATAGGATCTCTCTTATGCAAGCAGAGTAGAAAAGTGTTGGCTTCCAAGGACACAGAATATAATTAGCCTATCTGAGAACAAGTAGCGATTCCTCCCCTGCTAAGCTTCTCTCAGTTCAGTTTCAAACAAATCATCTCTCCTCCCTGCTCTGCTGGCTGTGGCTCTGCACACAAGAAGCAGACAGCTCTAAAAGTCTGGAAGGGACAAGCGGCTCGAGGTCTCCATGTAGTTAGAGAAAACGTTCAGTGCTAGAGCTGACTTAGTTTCTGTTCCTTTCTGCCCCCACTTCAGTTTTCCACCCCCTCAGCTGTACTGATGCAACTGCTTGTGGATCTGTGGGGAAATCAGAACAGAGAAATGATCTATTTCTTTTTTTAAAAAAAATCCTTCTTTATTTGTTTTGGGTTTTGGTTTTTGTTTGGTTTGGTTTTTTGCTTGTGGTTTTTGTTTGTTTGTTTTTTAAAGGCACATTCACTCGCATCACTTCAGCAGAACAGGTTCCTTGCAGCCCCCAGTCTCAGAGTGATGCAAAGTTTGGTGAAGAGGTGGGAAAAAGCTCCCAGGGGTGAGTAGGAAAGTGAAAAGGGCCTCAGGGTCCCTCCTCCAGCTCCCGCTACCCCGAGATGCTCTGCTATGAAGTCACCCACGATGCAGTACCCAGGTGACCCCTACAGTTCTGCCAAGCCAGCTCCATCCAGATGTCTCTGCAGCTGGCACAGGGAGACACTTACACTCTCTTGTTTCAGAGACGCTTTGCTTTGTGTCTCTGGCTTCACTGCCATGCCCCAGCTGACTTCCAGTATGGCAAAGCTGCTTTGTAATAGATGTTGCTGAAATCGCTGCTTCTGTGGAGCTAAAGAACTGGGCATCTCTGAAGGAAGAGGAAACTCCAGCTCCCTCCAAGGGAAACTGAGTCAGCTGAAAGTGCAGGGTTTTCAGGCCAACCCAGACCTCCGGGGTGGAACTGGGGAAAGACCTTGAAGGAATAGATGAAATCAGAGCATTTCACTCCTGGTGTGATGGCAGCCATGGAGGTCCCAGCACCTGCACACTTATGTAGAACTTGATGATCTTAAAGGTCTTTTCCACCCTGAATGATTCTATGCCTTAGCAGCCTCCTCTCACAAGACAGCAGGAGACTTCGCTTCTGCTACAACATATAGCAGTGGTCCTTGGCTACATTGCCACTCCCCAGATCCTCCAGATGGGAGCTGAGGAAGACTTGTGTTTGTTGCCTTGAAAACAGCTGGTGTGTCCCAGTGCCAACTCATCAACCAGGGAGCTGTCAAACTTCCCTGTACACCCCTCTGCACCCTCCAGACAGTGCATCTGAGAGGCACCTTGTTTATGGGCTTGACACTGGATATGACTTAACCAGCTTTGACAGGGGTGAGCTTATTTATAGGAGGAACTCCTAATGCCTCTCATTCATTGTCATGTTTTGGAAAAAGTGAAAAATGAAACAGAAGTGACCCCTGAGTTTCTATGTTCAATAATGGAAAATTCAGCTGCTGACCTGGCCAGGATGGGCAGCACTGAGCCAATTTCCTCAAGGTCACCCAGAAGTTCACATCACAGTCCAGCTTCCCCTCTTTGAATGTCCTTCCCATCTTAGCTTAGCAGTCTTGCTGCCTTTCAAGTCTGGACACCCTGCTCTTTGGATCCTCCCAGAAATTCAACCCTGGCTCAGCATATTCCATAAGGATGGGCACGTGAGCATGGAGAGGTGCTGCTGTCACAGATAATCACTCAGGAGTCACACAAATCCTTTGCTAAACATCCCTGAACACCAGTCAAGAAGAGGAACATCCAACCAACTACCTTTAGTCTCCCATATACACACCAAAGACTTTGGCAGAGGTCTGCAGAGAAGCCTTTTTGTTGTTTGTTTGGTTTTTTTTCCCCTGTGGGTATTTCTAGTATTCAAAGGATTGCTGTTGGTCACCACTGGTAGCCCTTTCAAAGGCCTACGGTCAGAGGGCAGTATCAAGAACCCACCGAAGGTGGATCGCTCTGTGATGAGCTGCACCAGGAGACAGCACACGTGCAAGGTATCTTGAGCTCCAGGCGGCTAGGATGAGTCAGAGCCAGTCGCCTTTTTCCCTGCGGTGCAATTGAAGGAGGCCCTGACAGCATCAGCTGGCTTTTATCACTGCTCCACATCAGAGCTGTCAGTCCTGAAGACAATGGAAGGTGTGTGGAGGGGGAGGAATTGAGCATCTCTGCGCTCGGTTGGCTTCCCAGAATGATGCCAAAGTGGCGAGCAAAGAGTTTTTGATTAGCAGCCTGCTGCCGCAAGAGGATTAGCGAGGACGTCAGTGACTGTGGCAGTGCTGAAATTAAAAAGCAATACTTCTCGAGCTTCCTCCGCTACTGTTTTGTGGGGAAGAGCTTGACTGACAGTGACGAGAGCTCTGGAAGGCGCACAGGCACTGGAAGGTTCACTCATGCTTGTGGTCCTGTGGATGGAGAGCACCTGTCTTCAGATCTACTGGCTCTGGTGGGGTCTGCAAAGGATTCAAGTCACCTTCTCAGTGCAAACTCGGCTTTCCCTGCGTGTAACTTCTCAGACTCGCATGTTGCTGTGGCCGTGACAATGAAAGAGAAGGAAAAGAACCTTGAAAAGCAAAGTCCAGGGGCATTTAGCAAACAAACAGAAAACTTCAAGTGAATGAAAAGATCAAATCTTGCCAGTTGAGTTCTCTGCCAAGGAGGGGGGTGTTTGTGCCTCCTTCAGGCATATCACGGAGTCTCCTGGCCCCCAGGCTTGCTGGGAAGATCACCCACATGGATTCTCAAACCGCCCCTTGTGTGCGTTGTCCCGTGCCTCTCCCGCGCGCTCGGGGGTAGCTTCCTGTGAACGCCCACGGAGTGATTCGTTCTCTCCCTGCACATCCCTGGAGAGATGCCGATGGAAAGGCTGACAGCAGCTAGGCAGCTGGTGGGCAATGCCCGGGGTCTGTTTGCTCATCGGCACTGCTTTGTTTCATTGCTTCTCAGCAGACTTGCTCCTGCCTGTTGTCCCCATCTTGAACTTAGCCACTGAAGTCCCTCCGGCACAGAAATCAGCTTTTTATTCTATTTGTAAAACACAGAAGCCAAGGACCTTAATGCCATCAAGATACTCTGTTTATCCCCCTAAAACCAGAGGTAGGGAAAGTGTTATTTTCATTATTTTCCAGATGCAGAAGTTAGGTTCAAGGCAGGGTAAGTGATTTGAGAAAGGTCTCAGGAAATCTGTAAACACTGTCAGAACAGGGGCTGTTTCTGCTGGATCTCAAACCAACACCTGAAGCACAAGTCCATCCTTCCCTCCAGAAAGGACTTAGAACAAGCCTGTTTCCCCTAAAGTGCTGAGGCATTATGTAAAATAAATTGGCTCAGTCTGTGCAGGGCCAGGTACAATGGGTTTCTAAATTAAACTCTTCTAAATGGAAATGGTAAGACAGGTGTGAGAGAAGATATCTACAGGCTGGAAAGCTTAATCAGAAATGAAAGTTGCTGAATGGACCAGACACAGTCATTTTGGCAAGAATTGTGTAGTATTACTGCAAAACAGCAACAAAATGGCTGTTGTTTCAACAATCCCATACGACCTGCTGTGCCCATGCTGCAGATGTTCTCAGGAGCTGTGTCACTGTGCTCCTGTGAGTGGCAGAAGTGGCCAGTTGTCCTGTATGGTCCAGCCTCTGACTTTCCATCCACCCCCACTAGGTAAAATGCCCGGTGATGGCTGAGTGGCAGTTTGTCTCCACAGCATTCCTCTGGAAGTGACACTCGAGGGAAAGAAAACATTCAGCATCAGAACAAAAGCTACAAGATAAGCAGAAAAGGAGGAAGTTTAAAAATTAATCAGAGCTCAAAGTGCTGTCAAGTTGCTCCTCCTCCCTCCCTATGCAGACTCACAGCCATCACCAAAGATTAGAACTGATTGACTGACCGGGTCAGGGCAGAGGAGATGGAATAATAATGCAGTTTTCCAGTAATTGGCACAGAGTAAGAGAAATGGTAGCACACAGCATCCTGTGCAATGAACAGGTACCATATATTCATCATGCACTGCACTGGGACCAGTCGAGCTGAACGAAAGGGCTCAAGCACAGGACAGTGAGAATAAAGGCTGTTGATAGAGGACCACGCAAAGCCAAACCTGACCAGCTTTCAAAGCATGGCTAACGTTAGACTCTCCCAGAAGATAATTTACAGATCTCTTCCTCTACGCCCCCCCCTCCTCTGTAGCTTGTTCCTGTTCCCTTGCTATGAAAAGTTTGGTTGTCTTCTCCTTTTTCTGGCTGAATCTCTCCACGGCAGTTAGCTGCCATGGTGATAGAAGTTACAGAAATTAGTAAGGAGAAGAGTCATAATTAACAATTGACTGACAGTCCCATCTGACCTGAGACAGTAGCTGAAAGCTGCCTCCCACTTCAATCTGCTTGCCACAAAACAGCCAGGAACATGCAGATTCGCTAGCCAAGGTGGTTTGGCTATTTGGCTACATTCCTACAGTGGCTGTCCTCAGCTGATTTGGTGCTCAGAACATCAGTGAGGATGTGTCACCATTGCCCTCTTCTGGATCGGCAACCAAGTCTGCTCCAAAGCTTGGGAGATATCACCGTCTAGTGCTGGCAACATGTGGTGACTCCAAGGGGACTGTTTCTTAGGTGACTCCTGGTACCTCATGCAGCTGCTTTGCACTGTCTCCTTCAAAGAGCTTCAAGTTCTGCAGTTCTTCTTCCAGCATGGTGACTACACTGCAGTGCAGATTTACAGCAGATGGTGGATTCGAATGGGTGGAGAAAGCAGACAAACTTTAAAGCTAAATATATGGCTAATTCAAGATCTTTGTGAAGGTGTACTGCTGCTAGCTAAAAGGTTTGGTGGTTCAAAACCTCCTGGGGACAGGGGGATTTCAGTTTCCAACGAAAGGACATGTGTGGTTAATCTGAGGAACTCCTTGCCACAGGATGCTGAAGAGGCTAAAAATACATGTGAACTGAAGAGGAGTCTGGAAAAGTTTGTGGAAGAGTAATCCAGTGAGGTTTACTAACTACAAAGAACTTCTAACCATTTATATAAGTTATATTTCCAAATGAAACACATATTTATAGAAGAAAAGTCTTCCTAGTCCTTCCTAGGCACCCTCTTTGGGGCTATATATAAGACAGGATACTGAATCAGCCCTTTGCTGACCCAGTATAAGCACACATTTGTTGTTATGAATATGGAAAAGCACACAGGTCTAATCAGGGGTCAGGTCCTCAGCTTCTGCCTCAAGGTTTTAGTCAGCTTGAGGCAGGTGGGGACTCAGTAATTGCTTATGGACACACTTGGGACCTGGCCCACCATCAAGCTCTTGAGATCTGGTGGTTTTGTAATGCACAAAATTATGCAGAAACTGCACTGTTTTATATGGGGAAGAAAATTAGCTCGACTTAACAAAGCACATTACTTATGGCTTGAGCAAGGCAATTTTTCACACCCAGCTGGAAAGTTATTTCGCCACTTGTCTGTCTGCTGGAGTACGTGCAATATGGTAACACGGAGCAGCAAACCTGGCACTGGGAATTATAGAGCTGTTGTCAACATCCAAGGACTGAAAATAGGCAGCAAATAGGAAACTGGTGAGGAGATTCAGCAGCTTGACCCAGCTCCGTAATGGACTTCAGAGTCAAGAGGAGGTTGATGACAGCTGTTAATCCCTTCCAGCACAACCCAGCCTTCCTCTCGGCTCTGCCTGTGGTCCCTACCGGCAGAAACAGGGAAAAATGAGAGAGGGCATGTCCCCTTTCAACCATCACGGGGGAAAGGAAAGATGGGGGGAAAGATGAGCCCCTGACAGCAGGGGAGAAGTGAGGAGAATGATGGGTGAGAGAGGCAGGGGAGTGTCTGGCATGTGGAAGGAGAACAGTGGATCCTGGGGGAATGAGGACACAGTAGGAGGGCACATATATCCCAGAGCCAAGGATATAGGGGAAAGGATGGCACACAGACCTCTTGATTCAAGGGATGGGTCAGAGAGATGTAGGGTGTCTCCAATTTTGATCTGGCAGACTGGGACTATCCAGAAAAGTACTAATGGAAAGCAAAGTACCCCTCATCCAGTGAAGCCAGTCCCAGCATGAAGCCCTAAGTCTGAACAGTGGGACAGAAGGGACAAAACCACAGGCAAAATATCTCCACATCATCTCTGCCAGTTGAAGACCCAGGCACTGTACTGCAGAGGTTTCGAGAAGAGCCTGTGAGACGGAGCTATTCTCTGTCATCTGTCAAGGGTGATGAATGGGATACAGTACAAGTAGCATACAACACACAGAAACGATCCTCTTTAGGGTCTGCATGGCAGAGTGCCTGGCAGGTAGATCAGGGACTAGAAGTCAGGATTCCTGACCCCAGTTTAAACTTCGGCACATGCAACTTTACATCGGACAACTGACACACGCTGTTCCAGTTCCCTGCTTTCCAGGCAGTGTCACAGTCACCGCCTGCCCTGGCGATGTAACGCTCTCCATTCGTGTTTGGGGAGCTCCTGGGTAGCAGAAACCGTGCAAGTGCAGAGCATTCTCTCTTCAGCACCTCGCAAGAGTGTGCCAGCAACATCTAACCTCCCCTCAAATCCAGTGGCAGGTCACAGCGATTGTCGGGTCTCGCATGTGTGTGACTGTGAGTCACCCAGTATTACTGATCTTCATATTAATCTATTGTTGTAAATGACTTGGAGCTGCCTACAGACAATCCTTCAGAATACAGAACAATGGAGAACCTGCACATCTGAAGAAAACCTCCTCTGCATGGCAACTTATTGCCATCGTAACCACCATAAACAAGAGCAATTAAGACAATTTCAGAGCATCACCTCCTCCCTCTGGGGTCTTAATGAGAGCACGCTCAGAAGGGGGGCTGGAGCAGAAGGAAGCAAGGGCTGGGAGTTAACTTGTGTGGGAAAAAGAAGGGTAGGAGAGTTATAGATTCAGCGGGTTGTTTCCTCTCCACCCTATAGCATAATGCAAAGGGCAAGGAGGGGGATTCAGTCAGTGCTGTGGTAGACAGAAAAGGCTCAGAGAAGCAGAGCTTTTCTGCTGCCTGACCCTCACACCAGGTGTCAGGACCCCGCAGAAGATTTTGCTGACGTACCCAGGGATTTAGAGGCAGCTAGAATGGGTGAGAGCCACAAGCATCACTCAGAAGGACAACAGGGTTCAGAGCCTTAGCTCTCAGTGGAAAACACGGTTGGCTTGGACCGATGGCCTTCTAGAAGCAAGGTGTTAGGGAAGAACCTCTTCTAAAGATGATGATTGTCTATCCCAGAAAATAAAGACAAGCCTCAACACGGTGCTATCGGATTAGTATATAGGTTGTTTGCACACGCTCCTTTAAGCTTTGCTGTGTGCTACTGATCTATGAGCATTCAGATGACTGAAAAGCTGTTTGTGGGTGGCTATGAAGCGAGGAGAGAAGGCAAATTCGGAAGCTCTCCTATGAGGAAACTGCCAGGAGATGAGAGCTTACGTATTAGAGGGGCTGACCTGTATAAATACTCCAGGGAAGGAAGGGAGACGTTTCCTATCAGCTTGATGATGACACCTCTTCTTTTGGCAATCCTTGCAATGGAGATGAAATGGATGGGGCTATAGAGCAGAGCTTTTGTTAAGGTTTTCACGTGATCTAACACTGCAGGAACTATATGATTTTCAATTGACTCTTCTCAGATTTAATACGGGATTCAGAAACTAGGTTCCTGCATTGTCACGATGTATAAATAGCCCTGGTGGAAGCATAACAGGAGCTCAGTTAGGTTTTACCCTGTACAGCAAATGATATATCATGGACTCATATATTTTGAGGCCAGACAGGACCACCCATCTGGTCTGATACCCTGTATATAAAAAGCCATAGGATTTTATCCAGCTACTCTTGCAACAAGCTTTTATTTAATGTGTGTGGAATGGCAGCTACCCATGCCTCAGGTGGATCACAAAACTCACCCTGAAGCCAAACGGTTCCTTCCATTCTCTGCAGAAACAACCTTTCCCTTTTGACATGAAATTTGCTATCACAGATCTGATTGTCTGCTTAAAAAAAAGAAGTGGCACATTAACTTGCAGAAAGAAGCGAGGGCTAAATCTGAGACCTCTTATCTGAATCTTCTCGATGCCTAAGTGCTTGATAATTACAATTGCTGTCTGAGCCAAGAACGCTGTTTTGCTCAGATGTTGCTAACCTCATATAGTCTTCTCCTTTCTGCATTTCTAGCACAGCAGTGCCCTGGTTCTAGGATCACAGAAGATACATGAATTCTGACCTTCAATGGAGAGAGATCCTACAGAAGCTTCCTATAAACCAGCAGGAGAGTAGTGCTTTGCAAAATGAGAAACCCTGTCTCTCTGGAGTCCAGAGCTGTTCAGAAGCAAAGCTTCCCTCAGCCAAGCCACATGAACTAACTCTCCCTTTTAGCCAAGACTTTTAGAACCATAGTTCAAACCCTCCCAGCCCAAGGACTTCCTATAATCAGGTGGGTCTTTAGGAGGGATGTGTGAAATAGTCACCTTGTTGTTAACAGCAGTTTAGGAAACTGAGGCTGTCTGCTGTGGTCCTCCTTGTCTTGTGCTGGTTCCATGTGCATCAGATTGGACAGGTGGGCAGAGCTGAGCTCCACCTGAAAAAAACATAGATGAGTGTATAAAGAGGAATAGCCATTAGTGTTTGCTGATACTCAAAGCAAGACAGCTTTCCCTGTGGATATCTTGTTTAGGTATCACCTGGAGGGGAACTACTGAGGACTCAGCAATTCTGAACATCAGCTTACATATTTAGGAAACTCACGTCAAATGCCTTCTGGGGAAAAAAAAATAGCCAAAAGGCCATTTGACAGAGAAAAATGAGGAGATGTGAACAGCTGAATCTGTTCTCTACCACTGACTCACCAAGGGACGTGGAGCAAGTCACCTTATTTCTCCATGTTTCAAATAGTCCCTTGTAAAATGAGGCCACCAGAAAAGCAGGTACAGCATTTTCTGTAGCGCCCTGGTTTGCACCTGCTGATGTGTGTGTCTGGGTGGGCTGGGCTGCACAGAAGTTTTCAGTTCAGAAGAAAGGCCTGTAGAGAGCCATTGGTGTTTGTTAAGCCATGCTTTATAATGTCCCGACATCTGGAAGGGCAGAGCAGAATCATTATTGTTAGGACGATGACCATCGTTTCCCTTATTAAGAGGAAATTAAAAATAGGAAGTGGTTATAATTATCATTTTGGACACCACACCAGTGGCATCACTCTCAACACACTGTCAGGATTACAACATAATAGCAAAGTGAATGTCATCCTACAATTCCTTTTTTTACTGCAGCAGAAGTGTGAGCCAATAAGATCCGTGCTATCTCCCTCCCCATCATCCAGCCGTGCAGTTCCCAGTATGAGCAGCCCCCTCTTGCCGAGGTCCATTATAACATTAACAAAGGCAGCCGAGTGGTATTGCTAACATCCAGATGATGGAAGGGGACACAGAAACAAAAACAACAACAGCATCTCTAGAGATGCAAACAATCAGCTTGCACCATTCCAGAGCAGAAGAGAAGAATTTTCCAGATAAAGATTTATCACTGTCCCTGTCTTCTGCTCTACAGCAAAGGGCTGTTGCTCGTTCCAAGCTCACTGGTTTTGCTCGCTGCTCCACGCAAGGAAGAGAGAACCCTCCTTTGGAAACTGCTAACCTTTTCCTGCATAGAAAACCAAATGAACGCACTTTGTTTGGGAAAGGCTTGCGCTGGGATTCATAATAAGCCATCGTCAACGTGACAGACCTTGTTATTGACTTGGAGCCAAATCTTGAGGTCCTTGCCTGAAGGATCGGAAGGATTTGACCCCAGGACTGTTATTAGCCTTGACATCACCAGCTCCTGACATGGGATATTTTTCCAGTGAACTTGCTTGAGAATGTTTAGAAATGTCAAGTGGCCGAGCCACGAGGACACAAGAACGAGAAGGTGTCAAATTCGCCCAATTGAACGGGAGAATTTCAGTCCTCCCCCTTGCTCTTGTTGGCGATGGCAGCGCTGCTGACAACGTGTGTCAGGGTTATGCTGCGTTATCAGACCTCCTCTTAGCCCAGGCATCCTTTGTCAGCACAGTCCGTGTGAGAACCCTGCTAAGCGAGAGCAACAGGATCCTCCACAGGCTCAGAGACCCACAAGAACACTTTTTCAGCACTAGTTGTGTTGTGGTGGATGGAGCTTGTACCAAACCTGCTTAATGGACACTGTGTGAGCTGGACAGAAACCTACAAGTTCTGCTCGTGGTGCGGTATCATTATGCCGAAGGATACTTGGTCTTACATCACACTAACAGATAGCTTTGAGGGTGAGGAAGGAGAAGGGCAGAGGAGACTAAAGAAGCACTGACGTACTGCTCTTGAGGTGCAGTGATCCCCATGCGCTTCACAGAGGCAAGACCTCTGTGTTCAAGCACTCGTAGGGGAAAGGCTGTGTGTTGGCTAAAACCTTTGGCCAAATTCTTGGTGGGAACAGCTACTGCACTCTCTCTAAGACTTGCTGAACAACTCAGCTCACTGTGGTATAAACTAAGCTTCTCAACAACCTTTTCCATTCTCTGCTGTCCTCACTGTGTTGACTGCTGCCAACTCTCCTTGGGTACATCCGCAGCCTGACTTACACAGTAGATGTTACAATGTGCTCAAGCCACCGTTCTGGTTGCTGACACCCATGGAGGTCTAACAGGATCTACCATTCATGCCTCTGAAAGACTTATACCATCAAGATGTTACTACTGAGTGACACTCATGTTGTTTCATGCAGCTAAAATCAGTTCCACTAACAAAAATAAGGGGGGAGAACCTGTATCGATCGCATCCGCAGCCATCTATCTTGCCATCACTCCTCAATCTCCATAATCCTTGAGAGCACCACTTGTTAGCGTGCTGCAGGAACTCATTCAAAATGCTTTAAGATCCCTAAATTAAGCATGGAGGATTCACCTTCCTTTCCATCAGGGAAAACAAAAGCTTGAAATTCAAGGGGAGGGCTGAAATCTCCTCGGCTGATTGGCTGGAGGAGGCCTTCTCGCCCACACGTCCTGCTCGGTAACATTTCCAAATATTTTTGAGCAAGCTGAAAACAATTGTGTTGGAGGGGCAGAGAGGGCCTGCTAATACCCTATCGGTTTCACATTCTTAGGAGAGTTCCCAGCCCACCGATCTGCCGTCCTATATCAGGCAATGAGCCTTCAGCTGGAAACTTTACCCTGGCTCTACCTATTGTCCAACGTTTTCCTTCCTGCCAGATGATTGGAATCGCACCAGCTGTTAATTTTACACCTGCTGTTTGTGAATATGCCTGGGTGACCTTTCCGACAACAGCTCGCGCGGGGGATTTCTCGGTGGAGATGCACATACGTGCATGCGGGAGCAGATAGAAGGGGAACAGGAAGGGGCCTCCTGATGAATGATGAGGGATTAAAATAGCTCTTGTTGGAGCCATAGTGGGATATTGGACAGCAGGAATGATGAAGCGGATGTTTAAAACAGAGCGAAGTGTCGATCTAAGCATAGAAGGCAAAACAGGGTTGTTATCAGATCCCTTCCTTTTTCCAGCTCTCTCTTTTGTGCCCAGTTGGCTCAGCAACGACAGTCCCAGAGCTTCTTACAAAAGAAGAATGTTTCCCGGAGATGCTGAAGCCAAGGTCTGGGAAGTCAGAAAATGTTTTTATTTGGGAATCTGAAAGGAAAATGTGCCCTATGGCCCCATCCCTCTCTTCCTCACCTTGGATTAACTGACCTTAGTGCCATCTCTGGAAGATATTAATCACCCCAGGAGGGATGTGTCAGTACAGCATGAACAGGAAAAGACATTGGCTTCACAGCCCTGAATCCTAGCTGGTCTGAGGAAGTCACAGGTGCTCAGATATCACTGTGACCAGCTTTAATACTCAGATTAGGTTAAACAGATCTAGCCCACATTAGAACTGCTGCATTAAGAGCACTCTGGTTATTAAAAATGATTTATGAGCCCAGAGATGGATCAGAGGAGAAAGTGGCCATGGGCTGTAGCCAGATCACCTCAACATTTCCTACGGCAAGCTGGTACTTGGCTGTAGAAAGTGGAGCTAGTGTACATGTAGGAGCAGGAGCTGGCACATTTCCCTCTGAGGGAACACTGAATATTGGATAAATATCTCAGCGCAGTGGTGGATGGCTGCTGAGCGGTAGCAGATGTTCGGGGACAGGCAAGGCTGACCCTTGCGGAGGAGAAATCACTGATGTGGGTATCAACACGACTGTGTGTGTATGGTGCTCAGTCACAGGCCTCCATCCTCCCTGGTACAGCAGTGATCAGTGTGCCAAGCAACCCCTCTCCCAGCCATCTCAACTCAGTATAAAACACCCTTTCACCAGAGAATGGCTCTGAGTCAAGAACTGATTCTGTTCAGAGATGATGGAGCAAATCTCACTGTTTGCACAACTCCTCTGACCTCTAACCTGGCCGAGCACAACTGAAATGGAAAAAGCCTCCTCAGACCTGAACCCCAAGTCCAAACCAAGCTGGGGCAGCAGCCCCCCAACTCCTGTAACTTGTCACTACTGGACTGTGCAAAGCGGGTTCTCTGAGAGCTGGCAACTTCCCAAACTGAAGAACAGTGTTCTGCTGATCTAGATTCTCTCTGTAGTTCTAACCCCAGAAGCATTGCTCACACCTTCTTCTGATCCAGTGTGGAAGATGGGACATTTCTGTAGAAAGCCTGTTCACAAGCACCAGGTGAATAATTTCCACAGAAGATTATTCTCAAAAGAAAGAATGTCCCTGACTAATCATTTTGCTATGGTGTTCTTGTGATTCCTTCTTCTGAGACTTTCAGGCCAACAAGACACCACTTTCTAAACACTCTTGGCCAGAAACTCACTCAGATGCATGGACAGCTGCAAACAGTATGAGGTACCATGGGCAGGATTGGAAAGGGTCTCTGTGCCACGTATCTCTAAACCCCTGGAAACCAGGGGAACAACAGTTATCCCAACAACCCAATCCCTCAGCTAAGCAGCTAAGTGAAACCCATCTTTGAAGATCAGAGATGGCAGATGAACTTCTCTCTGCAGCCTCGTCAACACGCTAACAGCCATCTGCATCTCTGGATTCAGTTCTGTCCTTGGCCAACCCAGTTTAGAAAAGGTTTTGTTTTTCTTGGGCTGGTTTTGTTTACAGCCGCTTGACCGAGGCAGAGAGTTCACCAGCAGCTGAACGTAACCCAGGCTCTCCCAAGTGTAAGTACTCCAGTGAAACATCTGGTTACAAGGCAAGGTCAAATGGGCCTGAAATGGGAGAGGACCACAGACTCTCTCCACAGAGATGCAGCCAGCTGGGAAAAGAACAGGCTTTTCTGGGTATGTTTGAGTGTTTGGCTGGGAAAAGGAAAAAGAGAGAAAGAAACAGATACTAAAAAAAAAAATAAAATAAAAGAAAGCCAAGGATCAAGAGGCTGGTTCTTTTACTGGTTAAAAATCAAGACCACCCCAGTTGTCACATGAACTGCTGAGTCTTATTTAGTAGGAATTCTAGCTGTTCCCAAACAGAAGGTCTCCTCAAGTCCCTCATTGATACATATTTACCAGTGTATATACATGAATTTCTCTATCCTCCGCTACCCCGGAATTACGCCAGATCCACATCCCAGACAGAAGATCTTCTCACTTCATTCTTTCTGTTATTTACCTCTCACAATTTCACTAGAGGCAGCCCCGACCTGTAGCACACTGCAGACTTTGATCTCAAAAGTTGCTTAGGAAGAGGACCACCCAGTTGCTCTGTGTTTGTACAGCACTTAGCACCGCTGGTGCCCAAGTCAGGGTCGACTCAAATAACAGCATTGTTCATGAACTGGCGCGAGAGCTGCTGAGAACCAAAGAAACCATTCAGGAAGCCTAAAGAATGAACTCTTCCATGCAGCCCCAGGGAGTGTTAGCAGCAATCTAACATTTAGGATTTCTTCTTCCTTTTTTTTTTAAAAAAAAAAAAAACAAAAAAAAGCGCCTCAGTCCTTGAACAAGAATCAGGAAAAACCACATGTGAACCAAATGACCAGCCAAGCACACAGAACACCTACCAAGAGAGAGAGCTTATCATGGAGATACAGTGAGAAAGGTTTGGTGAACTGGGATTGATTCATGGACTACTAAAAAATAGCCGAAAAGACTAAATTTGCATTATGGTGTTTCTAGGGCATAAGCTGACCTGTCATAGTAACACTAACCCTTAGTACATGATTTTTAGAGAGAAACAAGTGAAGAACAATTGTCTGAGCATGGAACCAAGCACTACTTCTGAGCTCTGATGCTTCCTTCTTCGGGGACCTTCAATAAATCTCTCAACTTGTTTGTGCTTGAGCATCCTTCTCTAAAAGGATAAGGACAACAGCATTCATTCCCCTACCTCCCCGGGTAATGAATGATTCAGATAGCTCTCACCGACCTCTTCACGTCCGATACACAATATCCGATGTGTCATGCAGCACTTCGCATCAGCCAGAAAGCTATCATCTCTTAATGGGACTGAGTTTCAAGGATGATGGACAGGGCAAAGCCTGTGGAAGGTCCTGGCCTCTGGAGCTTTTTCCTCTGGCATCTCTGTCCGAACTGGGGTTGGTTTGCAGAAGGATCCACTTTCCTGGGCAGGGAAGTATAGAGGGAGAGGGGCACAGCTTGTGCTGAGTGTGTGGCTGTCACCGTGCTGGGTCACGCTGGAATCCGGACGTCAGGGGCAGAAGCATCTTTTGAGGCACAGCACATCAGATGCTGCCTTCATGCACCACAAATAAAGGACTCCAAATCCAAATCTGGAAGCCAACCAAAACACCAGAAGACCATCATGGTTTGCATGTGCATAATCTGATGCCTAATTGGCATGCACCGCTTCTGTATTTTAATCCCAGCTTTCCAGAGGATGCTGTCCCATCCCTGATCCCATCAGCAGATGGACTACATCTGTCCAAATGAAAGCCACGGTTTCACCCTACGGAGACTTTTCCCACCACACCGCTGGATGCATCTGTTACCCAGACCCCTGCCTTATGCAGTCTTTGGTCTGAAAGTGGAGATTTTCTTTCACAAGCTCGTTACCATTTCAGTCACCCTTCAGGCTGCCTGGACACGAACAAGCCCTGATCTGGCGTCACCGTGATCCAACAAACACAATCAGCACTTCCGAGCACACAGCACTGGCCAGGGTTTGCCTGGCTTGGAGCACAGATCCTGTGCAAAACCCCACACAGACCAGCCAGTTATTCATAACAGTCTATAAAGGGCACATCTGGATTGGGACTTTCCTCAGGCATGTTTGGGAGTGCAAACGAAGACCATTGCTCACTTGAAGACAAACCTCAGCTTCAAAAACTTTTTTTGCAAAAAGGCAACCATGTGACTTTTGATTTTCTGCACCCTTCATCTTGTAGGCAGGAGCCAATGAAAAGAGATGTTTGCTCTGACCTTTTGGTATCTGCAGGGGTAAAATGGAACCTGGTCTCCTGCTTTTCCCAGAAAGTCTGGGGAACAACCCAAGACACATATTCCATCTCTTAAAGAACAAGCAATAGCAACAACAGAGAGAATCACCCCCTTATTCCAGAACTAGTTTCTCCCAAAATTGAACCAGTGGCATTAGGAGAAGGTGTATCCACAAGCCCCCAGTCCTAGGTTTCCTACAAGAAACAGAATAGTTTAAGGGCAGGTAAACCCACTGTAGAGCACTGACTATGCACATGATGGAACCCATGGTAGAAACCAGGCTTGAGAAGCAACATAAGGAAAATGTTGATTCGCCCTCACCCCTTTCTCTTCTGTCTTTCCTCTCACAATGGGGAAGTCTTTCTAGAAAACCTCACCTTGTATCCTTCAGATGTGATAAAATAACCTTCCAGCTGCCAACCCCCAACACAGTGCGAGTGCCCTAAGGGCGGAGTTTTGTCATAACGTAAAGGGCCAAAGAGTTCCTCCCTCCCTCTCTTTATTTACCTCCCTCGGGTGGATTCAGGTCATTCCCATCCTCTCCTGGGCAAAAGGGCATCTTTGTTGAAGTTGTACCAAAGTAGGCAGGAAGGTTTGGTGAGGCTTCCCCTCTCCCTGCTGCCAGGAGGGAGTGAACCACACCAACTGAGGAACTGTGTGTGACTTGGGACATTTTTCTTCTCTTCCTTTAAGCAGAAGAGTTTTGACTAAATTAGTAAAACTCTTTATTTTTTTTCTGGCACTCCTTAATTTTATTTTCCTTACTTCTAGCCAGCTTGAAACATCCTCTCCTAGGTAACATTCACTACCCCTGTCCCTGAAGCCAAACCTGAAGCCTCTCTGCACCCAAACACCAGTGACACTCCTGTGCAGTCGGATCTGGTATCGCTGGGGACTGGCAATGAACCCACCCACCCCGACATCTCTGCAAAGAGCTCCTGCTGCTCTCTGCTCCTGGGAGGTGACGTCCTCCAGCACTGCATCCCAGCTGGGAACCGACCATTCTCCACTCCCCATGGCTCTCATTTAGGAAGCACAATCCTTGAGCTAAGAATGGGGAATCCTGTGAGTACACCTCCATCACCTCCCCATACCAAGGGTTTAAGGGTGCTGACTGAAAGCATCCGCTGTGGCTGGGAAGTTGTCCAAGCACTTTGAATGTCCAAGCTCAGCTGAACTTCCACAGGATAGGATCACACTCCCAGATCGCCAGCACTTAGGTTGCACTGAGCAAAATCCCAAACCAGGGAAACGATCCTTAAACCTTGTTCCCTCTCTACTTATTCACAGCAGGGATAAGTGAGGCCTCATCTATAATCACCTAAAAACATCACATGATTCATGCTCTCACAGCACAACAGCTGAGCACGCTGCAGGATACACAGCAACATACATTGGTGAGGCACCATTACACACTTTCCCATTGCAAGCCCTGTTGAAATGCTGCCATCAAATTATTTCAACTGATCAAAGTAGGAAAAAAATAGAATATTAAAACCCCAGATAACAAATTAATAAGAATAAAAGCATGTAGGTGAGAATTAAGAAGGCATTAACATTCTGATGGCATCTGCTGCCTAAATTAAACTACAGGGAAAAAAAAAATGAGTTCAGCTGACGCTCAGGATCAGGACAAATAGTTCTCAAATGGAAATTACAGTTTTGAAAATTATGCACCAAAAAAGGATCCAATTTAGGACATTTTTGATTTGTGAAGTTCTTTCTCCAGGTGGGGATCTCAGGCTTGACTGGAGGGCTGGCAACATGACTGGCAAGATGCTGGAGTCGCTCAGTTTCCACATCCCACAGCAGGACCAAACTGGTCCATAGGCTGGCTGGGCCTGTGTCGTCACCTCGCCGGTCCCTCTGGGGCTTTGGAATTGGACCACATGGGCATGGTGTCTAAACTGTGTTTCATCCCCGCAGACATCAACATGGAAAAGGAGGAGAAATTAGGCCTGGATTTTCAAAGGAGCTCAGTGTTAAATTATGTGGATAACTGCATCCGTAATTTACATGAGCAGTTTCTGTGACAACTAATAGTGAACGTCATAAGTAGCCAGTTGAGCATGTAATGACCTGAGTTATATGCACCATCATGTCTCTTTGGCACACCAAATTAGGTGTGCATACACACTTTGCATGCCCCGAAGGACTTCTACCTCAGCAAAGAGCCTTAATTTCACAGCACAAGCCTGATTTCAGCAGCCTTGCACAGCACAGACAGTTTATGCAAGGCAAAGAGCTGGCACAAACTCCGTGGCCCAGGTCGGAATGGATCCTCAGACAGCTAATTAATTTTTACTGCTCCTTTGTGAACTGTAAATTACCCTTCATTTCCTAGATTTCTGTCCCATTTTTCGCCTGCCTTTCTCTACTGAAGCGGTAAAAAGGGAAAAGTGCCAATAATGGGCTCTCATTGTCGTAAAAGCAGCCAGGACGCGCTTGCACCTTGAACAATACTCTGCTTATGACCAGAATATAAAAGAAATTGGGTTTCAAGAAACTGTCCTGAGAGAATGACTTTTCCTGGAGATGGGAGGATACAAGGAATATTTTTTTAAGAGGGGCGAGGGGGAGTGTCTGGTTTTGCAGGATGAATACAACCAAGTTCCTCTCTTGCAGCGGGTTAAAACCAAGATAAATAATCTTCACTTAGAGCCCAAGTTCATCAGTATTGCCTGCACAAGACCAGAGGGAAAATGCTTACAATGCTGAACCACTAACAGCCTCCCCTTCTCACTCAGACAGGAAAGAAGAGCCTTTCTCTGAGAAAGAGTGACCTTCAGACCACACACACACACCAGAGTCTTTAGAGAGCAGTCCCTGAGCAAATGGTGCCTGAGGAAGGATGGGTGGCTTTTTTTCAAGCCTGCCATGACCCCATTCAAAGCTAAAGCTGCTGATTCTGTTGAATCCAGATAGCAACACCCTGCCAAGGAAAGACCTACTGGTATAGAGAGATCCACCAAGACATGGTTCCAATGTGTGTTCTTTGCTGATGCCACTGTTATCCAAACCTGCTGCTTTCAGACACACACCCATCGGAGGCAGAAGTAGCTGTAGGGAAGAGATTATAACACACCTGAGATGAACTTTGCACAAGCTCTGATGAAACTCCAGACAGATTCAGCACGGTTGAGAATCTCTTCACCCTTGTGTCAGGACACTGGGATTTGCATTTAGTCTGTGAATAACAAAAAGATATTATTGGAATTTTCATGTGGTTGCAGCTACCAAATGCCCCTCGAAAGGCCACGGCCAGAAGAACATACAGAAGATCTTTGGGTCCACGCTGTCGGGATGCTGCAGGAATGAGAACACAGCATTGCTGGGGTGCGTTTCTGGGGCCTTCAGCACATTAGATACTTCTATTGCAAAACACCACATTCCGCAGCTCTGACGGAGCCTCTTTTATCTCAGCTGCAGATTCCCGAGTCAAAATCACTGCCAGATGACTGTGCACGGTGAGTTAATGGCCACAAAACCTGAGCTTCTCTTTGCCTCGAGTCATTTACCCGTAGCATCAATGACGTTATCGTGTTCAGCCCGTATTTACTACAGCTACAAACTGATTCAGAGAAACCTGGAGTACAGGATTAATCATTACTCTTGGGATGTTGAAAATGGATAGCAGAACGGACTTCCAAATTAGGTATCTAAAAGTCCTGCATCTCCCAGGAGAGCCCCATTACATCTCCCTACTCGTTCTAATGGAATCTATAGTATGTGAGCACGGCTTTGCCTCCCACAAGCCCTCCCTGCATAATTAGTCCCAGCTCAGATTGCTGCTTTCTGTAATGGCTGGAGAACCACTTTCTTCAGGCTACTGAGATGTAAAGAGGAAATGTTTATTGCAAAATGCAAGTCAACCACAGCCAGTGGGTCTGGGCCATGGTGGAGGGATACAGAAATGGCTTCTTCTTCTTTTTTTTTGCCTCAGAAATAGAACTCACTAAAAATAGCAGTTCCTCAGGAACAAGACTGCCTGAAAATAGCTGTTTCTCAGGAGCAGGGCTGGCTGCTTCTGAAAGAAGTAGCTATTAATGTATAATTGTCCCTGAGGCTGGTTTCTGAGAAAATGCTGTACATACAGAGGGTTGGAAAGAGATATGTTCACAAGCAGGAAACATAGGCACCCCTCTCCTGTCAGAGGTCCTGTAAACTCCAACAGCTCACACGAGTGCATTTGATTCACTAATCTTAGGCACAGTTAGACCCATCACAGCACTGGGAGGTGTTTTCCTCTGTGCTGGTTAAAGCAGTGCTCCGGGATGCTCCTTTATCCACACCAGTAAATGACAAAGCCTCCATCAGCTCTAACCAAATCTATTCTTCTTCCAGGACTGAGAAAGTCCTAAAAAACTAGAGCCAGCTTTGAAACTTCAGCATTCTCTTGCCACAGAAGGTCTAAGAACTTTGTTGAATTGCAGGTTGTGCAATCTACTTCCAATTTCCTGCTCTACTCAGCACTTAGTTTTCTCACACAGATGCTACAGGGCAATAAATCTTCTGAAGAATGGCCCTACATTTCTCCTGCTATGGTGTTGCCTTATAATGAGGAAAGACAAATTGCCTGTGAGATTGGTTGATTGGTTGGTTATTCCCTAAAATGTCTCACTCATCCCTCTCTTATCACCATGGGTTCAATAGCTCATTTCTTGTGTCTTCTTTTCCCTTCCTGGCACAGCCAGCCAATATATGCACAGAGGCCATTCTCCTCCTCTTCTTCTCCCCTTAAGGAAAACACCAGCTGGCCAACAGCAGCAGAGATTATAAAAGGTCCAGAAAAGGCAAATTTTGCAAAGCAGCAGCTTGATGAAGTGCAGATGAAGAACAGGGGGGCTCTGACTGATTGCTGCCACCATTTCAGTCCCGCAACACCGGTGCCAGAAACCATAGCAGCCTCTGCTGAGAGCATCCTTGGATCCCAAAGGCTGGGTAGGACTGGGCTGTGTCATCACGGGATAGAAATCCATAGACTGCTTCTTCCAGGCTCTGCTTTACGTGCTGCTTCAAGCCATATCTCTCTACTCACCAGTGAGCTGGTACTTCAGCATTCCACTAACAGCAGAAGCAGCTTTCTGGAGGAAGTGTAAGGCTGAAGTTCTAGCCACCAAGTAGCCGAAGGCAGGTCTTTTAGCTCAAGAAATTACTCTCTTTTTTTTAGCTCATGAAATTACTCTCTTTTTTTTTTTTTTTTTCCCTGACCAAATTCCAGCACAAGAAATAGCACTCTGCTTGCAATTACAGCAGGCTGCAGTTTTCGTTATGGAAACTACCTCCAGTTCCACGGGTAGGCTTACACTGCAGCGTGCAACAAACGCAGGCGCTCCCAGACTTTGTTTTAACCTCGTTTGCTTCAGAGGGAAGTACCAGAGAAGCTGCAGCCAGGCTGATTTCACAGACCCATAGCTCTGGGAAACCTGTAAATCACGACATATATGGTACCATAATGCCAGTGTCTGACATGGAGAGGCAAAACTCGAGCAGGTACACGTACCCCTGCCACACAGCCATGACATGGAGCCACGCTGTTGGCTCATCTTCCCCTACCCTATTGCCCCGTGGTTGGTGTTATATAACCCAAACTGCACGCACAGAGGGGGAAACCTGTAACGTACAGATAGACACATACACTCCTTGCCTTTTTATTTTGTTAAAGTTTTGAAGAAAGGCCTTGGGACTCTCAAATCAAATAGCTCATGAAGGACAGAGTGCTTGGCAACATTTCTGTTTGATAGCAGCAGGGTGAGGCTTTTTGTTGCAGCTCGGATCGGTTTGATTAAACAAGAGTTTTGTTGCAGCCGTCATAGAGCGCTCATTAAAAAATACTCTGCGCTTGTGTAGCATTTATTATCCAAGAATCTCATCATGTTTTACAAAATGTAATTAATTAAACTTTACAGCACCCCTCAGAGAGGGATAAGGAAAATGGAGAGTTGCCTTAATCCATCACCGAACTGCAGCAGGCGCCGGGTTAGAGGAAAGCAGCTGTTCAACAGCATGCAGCAGCACTAGGACACAAGGAGATCTCCAGGCAAAGTCACTCGGGGACTGCACTGCACACCTTGTGTTTGACTGAAGCGTGCACTTCCACTGTGGGTTAAATCCCAACTCTTGCAGATCAGAGGGTGATTTTTCTCCCTGACCCCGCACCCTGGGTTTCTATCTGAGACAGCAGCAGTAGAGTATTTCATCTGTTAAATCCCCAGCACTGCTAAAGACCAGGGGCAGCCACAACACTGCCCAGAACCAACAGAGGCAGAAGATATAAAGCCATACAGCCACAAATTGCATCTCACAGTACGGGAATGCTGTGCAAGCTGGTGCTTAAAGTGGAGGGAGGGTAAAGTCCCCTTAATCCCTCACTTACTTCCCTCTCCCCTCCCCATCAGTAAATCCACACCTGTTAAAGGTCACCCTGAAATGAAATACGTTTGAATACATCCTGCTGCAGCTTGTCCCAGTCTCCTGCAATCCCTCCCCGTTCACGCTGCAGAGCAGGAGAGGGACAGGGGGTGCCTGTGTGCCCTGCTTGAACCTTAGAGTTGCATGGCTGAAATCCCACCCAATTCTTAGGTGATCTTTAGAGAGGAATCTTTCTCACCCTGGCTGTAAGTTCCTTTCTTGCCAAGCATGTAGGATAACATGGCCACTGGGCCAGGCCGATTAGCCAGCTCTGTTATGCCACCCTCACTACCTTGCAAAAAGCTAGAATTTAATCTGGTGCAAGCTGGGGAAGGGGTGCAAACCATTGTTATTTGCAAGCAAAGTATGACCACAAAACCACAGAGGTATGTGAGGGGGGGTAGAACAATGCAAAGATACACGTCTGCATCCACACAGCAGCACAGAGAAGCACCGAGGACAGGGAGAAGAGAGGAGGAGCAGGTGTGTCACCAATTCCCTCACCAACTCATCACACAGGATCGTGAATCCTGCATCTATTGACTGGAAACAGAGCCGTGGGCCAACTCTGCGTGTGCAGTTGCCAGACTGGAAGGCCTGGGCTACATATGTAGTGAGAGACAATTGGAGGGTAGGGGCTGAGCTGTGGTTCTCCCATTGCAGCCCCACAAACCTCACGACGCTTTTGTGTCTTTGAAGAAGATGCTTAGCTCATGCAATGGTAAAGAAATAAGAATGAAGTCTAAAGGAACCAGTAGTGCTCCTTGGCTCCTAAGCACTCCTAAGCATCCTAAGCGGATGTCCTTCCACTAACTAAGGGTTAAGTGAGTGCAGCCATCGGGAAGAAGGAGAAACCCTAGGATACAAGATCTTCCAGAAGTGCTCAATGGGGAGATGCACTGGAGACTGCCTGTGGTCTGAGGTCTGCAGAAAGCAAATCGTACCTGGGCTGCATGAAGAAGTAGCTTGGGCAGCAGGTTGAAGGAGGGGATTCTGCCCCTCTGCTCTGCTCTGGTGAGAACCTCCTGCAGTGCTGGGTCCAGCTCTGGGGTCCTCAGCACAGCAGAGACAGGGACCTGGTGGAGCGGGGCCAGAGGAGCCCCAGCAACACTGGGAGGGCTGGAACCCCTCTGCTGGGAGCCAGGCTGGGAGAGCTGGGGGGTTCAGCCTGGAGAGGAGAAGGCTCTGGGAGACCATATTACAGCCTTTCAGTATTTAAAGAGGCCTCCAGAAAAGCTGGAGAGGAACTTTTTATCAGGGACCATAGTGATAGGGCAAAGGGTAATGGCTTTAAACCAAAAGAGGGTAGACTTAGATTAGATATTAGGAAGAGATTCTTCACTGTGAGGGTGGTGAGACCCTGGCACAGGTTGCCCAGAGAAGCTGTGGAGGCCCCATCCCTGGAAGTGTCCAAGGCCAGGTTGGTTGGGACTCTGAGCAATCTGCTCTAGGGGGACGTGCCCCTGCCCATGGCAGGAGGGTTGGCACGAGATGATCTTTAAGGTCCCTTCCAACCCAAACCATTCCATGACTCTTTGATAACAACCCAAACCCGCCAGTGCTTTTGGTCTGAATTAAACCCAAGTAAGCAACCGAGCTTCTTCCAAGAGACAAGGTGGCAGAGAGAGAATAGCCATTGACTGCTTCAGCAGTTGGGTAGACAGTCTGGGAAGGTTGGGTAGACAGTTTCCATGCAAGTATTTTCATCAGTATTTTCATCAGAATACAAGGATTGTGCTGGAGGAACTGACAGTGGATTCAAAGATGGGCACACAGTGATTTTTATAAGCCTCTGTCACACTATTTAATTAGTCTCCAAATCCTCCCCCGATAATATGAGGCTTATTTGTACAACCCTCCTGCTGGGCCACTCACATTTCTCCAAACAGACGCATTGATAAGAGGGGATTCATCACACCAATCTTCCCCACGCTCACAAAGGCAGATCTGTTTGCACAGATGGAAGATGTGTTCAGCCCTGCCTTTCTGGATTGATACCACCACAGTTCTCCCAGTGGGTACATGTCTATCCTCTTTTTAGCATGGAAAACCTGTTTTTTACTGGTCCTTGGTTTTATTTTCCTGTTTGTCTGTGGGTAGCAGGCAGTCCCAGATACAGCTGTCACTGCAGCAGATTTATCTTAGTGAAAATTCCTGCTTTGGTTTTGCAAGTGTTTTAATTAACGTAAATTATTTTACAACACTTTACTACTGATAGCATGTAATTATCTCCCCACAGGTATATATTTAGCTAACCAGCAGGCTGATCAAAGACCTACAAAATAAGGTACTTTTGCAACTGACACTAGATACAAGCAAAGGCCAGCGAGACAGGACTGGAGGAAGAGGGAGAAATTCCCTCTCCCCACTCCTAAACATAGAGCTCAGATTCCTCCACTTGAAAAGATAACATTAAGTTACACATTTTGGCAGAGGAGCGTGAAGATACATCGATACAGAAGTGCTGTGAAGGAGAAAAAAATATGTACATGCTAAAGTATTCATCGTTAGGAAGTGATCTCCTTTGGGAAGTGTTTTGAGGTTGACTAGGGAAAGTGACTCTGTAGTGCCACAGAGCAAGCGATCTGCTCGCAGTCGTAGGTTAATTCTCTCCGTGGCTTTTGCTGGGTCAATCCCTAGCTCTTATCCCTGCAAGGCAATTCACCATTTTCCTGAGGAAGTTTGGCCATGGAAGAGATTCCAAACTCCACATCCCTTTCTCATCCTATTCAACCCAGGAGTCTGGTTTCCACTGCAAGCACAATTTTAGACAAATGAGGTTGAGCCCAAGGCTGAGCAGCTGCCCTGCTCTCACCACATCGAAGTGTTTGTACAATTAAAAAATTACAGACTGGACCGAGCTACCTGGGATCAGGGCTTTCCTCCAAGTTCCTGGCTGATCAAACACACATCTCTCCATTTTGCTTCCAGAAGCGTTGGTAGCCCAGGATTTCTCTTTCTCCTTGGTGGCTGCAGCTGCTTAACCTGTGTTGGTGGGAAGACATCAGATTGAAATAAGTGTTCAGGAGCCAAGAAGCATCCTATGCCAAACCACACGTTTCAGAACCGTATCTGGCCACTCGTGTAGGTTTGATCCTTTATTAAAAGCACTGGGTGCTTTGTCATCGCTTTCAGCGGGCGCAGGATCAGTTGGGTAAATCTTCAGCTCTTGACCTTCTTGAAGGCCACTCTGTGCTACTTCACACACCTATGGACACCGTGTCTGCATACGGCTGAAGCATCACCGACCACCACACCCAGGCAAGACCCTCACTTTTCAACTCACAGACCAGAATAAATGATCCCACCCCTAAGATCTTCCAGTCTGAGAGAGGCTGTGTTAGGCTTTTGACATTTCCTTTTCAGCAGCTTTAATGAAGAGTGTTACTTAACTTTTCAGGCCACAACTGACTCTTTGGACCGAAAGCCGCAGTGTTACGTGTTACGGTTGCTAACAGAAAAAGGAAACGTCTTTCGTACCTATTGACGTCTTCTGCAAAACACTCTGGGTTTTTTGGATGATGTACTCCCCATTATTTCCATGCCATTACTTCTAAACTTCACAGCATTTTCTAGAGGGGTCTTTAGTAAGATGAAAACCTGAGGGCAACACTCCATTAGGCTTTTATTTTTATAGGTTGGGTTAAACCTTCTTGAAACTGGTCGGTTTAACTGCGTTCCTTTAGGGTAGCTGAAGGACACTATTAATATAAGTCTATTTCCACCCACAATGCAACATAGCTCAAGTACCTGAAGGCTCTGGGGGCAGAGTTTTGGGTAGGGCATTATAAAATGTTATGTGTGGATGGAGAATTCAGTGCAGGTGGAAGAGGAGACAGAAAGACAGCTTATTGAAACAGGCAGGGAACGGAAACTTCAAAGAGCCTGAACAATCATTGATATAAATCCTGGACCGAGTACAAGAAAGAGAAGGATTTGGGGTCACATTGCTGCCTGGAGCAGGTCTGGAGCTACAAGTGAGGAAACCAGCTCTCAGCTGCGTGATTTGTCCGATGGTCAGGAAAGAAGGGCGGCGAGCATTCTTGTAAGCAAACAGAAATACATCAGAAATCCTCTTTCTTCATCGCCCTTCCTCCCATCTGGATCTGCCAACAAGACCCTGAATTTTGGCCAACACCAGAGGTCAAAGGGAGGAAACGTGTGCTGCAAAACCTCGTGCACATCTGTACCGCTTAACTCTTCCTGCTCGCTTCAGGATTAAGGTGGCACAAGGACAACAGCACCATTCCTCTCCTACTCTTCCACAGTGGGCAGCTCAGGCCAAGGTTTGGGTCACCACTGTCCCCAGTTGCACTGGAGACGGAGCCTTGATAGGGGCCTCCCATTCCTAGAGTAACAAACCAAATCTCCCCAGAATTTGCTATAGGCAGCTTGAGCAGCTCTTGGTGCTCTTCTGCTCTGCACAGAACTCCTCCAAAGGAGGCACCCACCACTGGCTTTTTTTTTCCTGCAGGTGACTTAATCTGCCTTGCACGAGTAATCCTGTTTAAAACAACAGGTTGCCTTGCAAGAGAGAGGGGAGAGAGTCTGAAGCAATCTTTTATGCAAGGATTGGAGAAAGGCCCCATCGTAGTTCATCAGGGGACGCTTCAGCAATAAAATGACAGTTACCGGTAAAGTCCAATAATGAAATAAAGGATAATTTAATAAGGGGATTTTTAACCCATTTAAACAGGGACTAAATCTGGAACCTTTTCTTCAAGTGCTCAGGGACACTACAGCACCCTGAGCCTACTTTCTGTAATGAGTAAAAGAAATAAATTAAAAAAATAATAATCATAATAACAGGCAGAAATCTATTCCTTCTGCTTTCATTTTTAAGTTGATGGAAATAAATTAATTGCAGTAAAATAGAGGCTGTAGCCCAGCCTCTGAGATGTGTTACAGAGCACTAGATCTCTTGGGACTGCAGAGGTTCTGTGCCTCAATTTCTTTAGTACCAAGCAACACAAACCCTACGGATTATAATGCAAGAATCCTGCAGTGGTGGGAGTGGAGTAAGACTCTGTGACCTGAGAGAAGTAAAAGCTGTGGAGATTGGTGTTTATGGAGGAGCTTTGTGTACTTAATTCAGTCTGCAGCAGCAGCAGTCCGCTCTAAGACTTCTCAGTGGGGTGGAGATTTCCTATCTGGGAAACCTGGGCTCCTGGCTGGCCCATCAGAAGCAGATGCAGGTGGCTGCTCCCTCTTCTACTGCTGCATCACTTCGCTTTTCAGATTCAGCACAACAACCAACCAAAGCTGACTGTTTTCTGCACCCAGCCGATCCGACGGGAAGCCTCCAGAGGTCGGGCTGGTGGAAAGCGGCAGCAGCTCCCTGCAGCCGCCTTCTGCTGAGCGCCAGTGACACCTGCTGGAGTCCTCTCCCTCTAACCCACCCTCTTCCCACCACTGCCAGCTCTGCAGGTGTTTTATCTGCCCACGGTGGACCTTCTGGGGGTCTGCGTGTGCTAAATCCCCGCCCAGAAAGACACTTAAGAGCACGAAATAAATCAGGGGGGCTCTTTCTTAACGCAGCAAGGCAAAAATTGTCTTTACCTAAACATTAGCTCTTCTACCACGCTGGTGATACAGGTTTCCTTCCACCATATCCAGCTGCTTCTTTTGCCTTTAATGTCCTTCCAGAGGAGGTGTGGTAAAATTCAGCAGATATTTCCACAGGGAAAAGTCCAGAGTGGGCACTGAAATGGGACCACATGGTACATTATTTATCTCTCACTTAATCCCTGTGAAAAACGCAGTCTCACATTCCTCCTCTCACCTTGAAGCCCCCTAAAAAGACTGCAGGGGAGGGCAGGTGAGCCCTGGAAGAAGTCTGAGAAGCCCTCACTTCTTACATTACAATATATTCTTGGTCAACAGACGGCTGAAGATGAGCCAGTGTATGCCCAGGTGGCCAAGGCCACCAGCATCCTGGCTTGTGCCAGCACTGATGTGGCCAGCAGGACCAGGGCAGGGATTGTCTCTCTGTACTCGGCACTGCTGAGGCCACACATCGAATCCTGGGGTCAGTTTGGGCCCCTCACTCCCAGCAGGACACTGAGGGGCTGGAGCGTGGCCAGAGAAGGGCAACGGAGCTGGGGAAGGG
>JANHFX010000773.1:0-48853 GCA_027560015.1 Chloroceryle amazona | reverse complement strand
CTTTGAAGGAGCAATCTACAAGAATTAAAAAAAAAAAATACAAAAATAATTACAGAACAATACTTGCAAATTTTGATCGACCTAGCTTAGAATGTTCTTGAAAGCTAAGATTGTTTTAAAATAGAAAATTTTTTTTTTCAACTGGTGATAATTTTTTTTTCATTTTATACAACATACTACAGTGATATTCAACTTTGCTCTTAACCACTTGTGTTTAAAACTGTCATTTTCTTCTGTACTATTTCTAAATCTGTGTGATGGGACTGATGAATATAGTAAAAAATTGCAATCACCTAACAAAATATAACCTTAGGTTGAAAGTCAACCTTGTTCAGTGTGCAGGAATGAGAAATAAAATTAATTTACTATTAAAAAAATGTATTTAAGTCCACATGCAAAAAAAAAGAATACATGTGTTGTGAGCAAGTACTAATTTTCCACAGAAGACTTATCTTTTACAAGATAATAAATAATTGTAGGTGATGATATAAAGCAATATTTTACAAACCATAAAATTCAGAAGCAAAGTATTACCAAGAAACTTGACAGAACTTCAGAGCTGACAAGACAAACGTTTTGTACAGTGATGTAAAATAACTATTTCAGAGCAATGCATGGACTTAATATTTTACCACTCTAGAAATTACTTTCTTAAAATGATATGGATATTTTCATGTTTAGTAAATTGTTTTGAAATTTACCCACATTACTTTGAAGTAACTTCAGTAAAATAATCCTACACCTGAAGCCAAAATCTGAAATATATGTTTTTCATTTTTCAGAGTTTTTTATTGCAGTTTATGTGAATTGAGCAAGAATGCAGGTTGGGCAAAATCTTAATAAATGGTTTTTGTGTTGGTTCCATAATAAAAACAAGACTGATAGAATATTCTTATTCAATTTTTAAGAGACTGAAAATAGAATGGAAAAAAAAAAACAATTATTTGTTTAATAAACATCACAGAAACCTATTAGCAGGAATAAACATGAAAAATCAACAAAAGTTAAGAGGCCTTAAGAGTCTAAGGCCAGAGGCAGACAGCAAAGGTCATGCAATTATGCAAATTTGTTGAACGTGGTGTTCCACCAAAGGCATTTTTAATTCAGTTGTCCCTACAAGTCATTCCTGACAGTTTTGCAAAGCACTACAATTCAAATCTGCTGATATGCCTTGCTCACTGACATAGTTTGGCTTTTTAATTTAATGCAAATAATTTTGAAATGTTCTTATGATAATTATGAGTTTTGCAAATATTTTTTTCTCAGCTCTTAAGTAGTTTCTATTAACAAAACCAGTTACTCTAATATGAATATAATATAAAAAACCTGAACTAGTAAGTATGACAATACTGATTCTTTTTAGGCCAGAAATACCATATTACCTAATTTCATTGTATGAGAGGCTGCTGCATGAACAACGCTGCTTATTGCTTATGAACAACAGCCACTAATTTGTGTGTGATGAGTAATACATTGAAAAGTCACTATTAATATTCACCAATTAATTTAAGTACGAAAGAAGGAAGTATCCTATACGAACATTGGCTGAAATAATGGTGGTGTTGAGGGAGGCTGAATGTAGAAGGGATAAATGCCAAGAGATAGGTCTTTACAGAGATAGAATGATGACATGATTGATGTAATTCCCCTCTGGAGGTTGAGTTCAGCCTTTAAAAGTTTGAGACACTTGTCTAGACTGTAAAATACATCACCAGTAAAGTTCATCAGGGCCATAACTGAATTCTGCCATCAAACAGCACTGATATTTGTTGTAAGGTCTAAGGGCATTTTACAGTTCCCAGCTTTAACATTTACTCAGGCAACTTCCAGCTGAACATCTATATTACTAAACCTTACTGTGTGTCCAGATGAAACAAAGAATCACACGCTCATTTCTTTGGGCAGGTGAAATCCCACTGAAGCATAATTTGTCTTTAAGACAACACTTCCTTCTACTCTGGAGAATCTGAAGACACATCAGTCAAGAAACTTGCCAAAACTTTATTAGTTTGAAAGGCTCTCTGAGACAGACAAATAACTCTGTGTGTGTGCATGTGTATTTAAGGAAACAAAACAAACCACACCTACAAAACTAATCAATGTTATGATTGTTCCACATTATCACAGATGTTTGTCTAATCTTCAAAGCAAGAAAGGTTTGCTTATAAGACTGTTTTCTTTGTGATGAATCATTCCCATCAACAAAAAGTATGTGTTGACAATAATTTATATATAGCTATGAAGCTGTTGATTTTGCCCTCAAAAGTTACAGTGGTTACTACCATGGTATTTAAGACAGTAGAACACAGCTCACAAAGTCATTTCATTACTATAGTTTTTATTTCTGGAAGGCTGGGAGATGCCTTCTTTTTTTTTCAAGGCCACAGTCTGGAGGACTGCTTAAAAGATAATGTTCCAGTTCATGTTGGATATCTCGAGGAAATTATTACGGACAAAACCTATGGCTGTACTTTCCATTTCTCAATGCTTTGCCTATTGCTATTTTAGTTGTTCAGTATTTATTTAACATTATTTTGGTATTTATTTAACATATTTTTTTGCTTTGTACACCTGTTAAGGAGAGTTTTAAAGAGAGCAGCTGGGCTTTTTATATGCCCTGCACCTCCACATGCACCATTTCTCTTTTTCTCTTTCCCTTCATTCCACCTTTCTTTTTGTTTTCTGCCCAGAATAATTCAAATAATGGTACAAGGTTATAGAAACTACTATTAATAATAATATTCTTAATATAAAGTAGATTTTAAAACAAAGTTTTTGAAAATGCTACAAAAATAAAGAGTGTATCATAATCTATAAAATGGTTCTATTTACAAGGTGCAGTTAGGGTTTTAAGCCATTAAAGACACTAATGGCAAAACACAATTTGAGAACCTTTAAGGAAACCTATCTAAGCCACAGTTTATAGGCGAGGTTCACATAATTTGAAGAGGCTTTTCCCAATTCTTCCTTGGGGAGCGGGAAGGATACACATGAAAACATGTTATTTTTGCATAATAGCCATATTCAAAATTTTGCTATGAAATAACGTAAGCCTGAGTGGAAGGAAAGCAGGATTTTGCTTAAGTTGGTGAACTCAAGGTAGATCAAACACTGATGTATTTGGACAGTAGAGGCTGGATAAATGTTTTACTACACTAGTATCTAGAGGTAGCAAGATATTTTACAATGTTAATAATTATCCCAAGCAGTAAATAGAGAAGGCCAAATCTGAGCATTCTGCTGGCTAGCTTACGATGATACCAGTACTGTCTCTCCATGGATGGAAAAGGCAGGTTATATAGAATCATAGAATGATAGGGGTTGGAAGGGACTTCTCGAGATCATCAAGTCCAATCCCTCTGCCAGAGCAGGATCACGCAGGGCAGGTTGCACAGCAACATGTCCAGGTGGGTTTTGAAAGTCTCCAGAGAAGGAGACGCCACAACCTCTCTGGGCAGCCTGTTCCAGGATTTCATCACCCTCACAGTAAAGAAGTTTTTCCTCAAGTTGAGGTGTAACTTCCTGTGTTCCAGTTTGTGTCCTTTGACTGCTGTCCTAAGACAGGGCACCACTGAAAAGAGACAGGCCCCTTCTACTTGACACCCACCATTCTGGTATTTGTGAACATTAATAATATCCTCTCTAAATCTTCTGTTCTTCAGCCTATGTAATACCAGGTCTCTCAGACTTTCCTTGTGAGACAGATGTTCCAGTCCCTTAATCATCCTCATAGCCACCATTGGACTCTCTCTAGTATTTCCCTGTCCCTCTTGAACTGCGGACACCAGAATTGGACAAAATACTCCAGATGTGGTCTCATTAGGGCAGAGGAGAGGGGGAGAAGAACCTCCCTTGACCTGCTGGACACACTGTTAATGCACCCCAGGATACCAATGGCCTTCTTGGCCACAAGGGCACATTGCTGTGCCATGGATAGCTTATTGCCCACCAGGACTCCAAGGTCCCTCTCCATGGAGCTGCTTTCCATCAAGTCAACTCCTAATCTGTACTGGTGCATGAGTTTATTCCTGCCCAGGTGTAGGACTCTACGCTTATCCTTGTTGAACTTGATTTATTTGGCTCCCCTTTGCCCAGCTCTCTAGCCTGTCCAGATCTCACTGAATGGCAGCAATCAGGAGTGTATCAATCACTCCTTACAGTTTTGTATCATCAGCAAGCTTGCTGAGGGTACATTCCATACCTTCATCCTGGTGGTTGATGAAGATGTTGAATAAAGCTGGACCCAGTATTGACTCCTGACTAGCTACAGGTCTCCAACTGGACTCTGCATTGCTGTTCATGCCCCTCTGAGCTCTATTGTTTAGCCAGTTCTCAACTCATCTCACCGTCCACTCTTCTAACCCACACTTCTTGAGCTTACCCATGAGAATGTTATGAGAGACAGGGCCAAAAGCCTTGCTGAACTTTGTATGGAAAAGGAGAGAATATGTATATTGGAAAATCAGAGGTCTTTGGGAAGTGGAGTATATGGGAAAATGAAACAAAACAAAACAAAAACAAAAAAACCAAAAACCAGAAAGCTCTATCTAGTGTTAAGTTTGATGGAACTTGTATGAAAATATGATGGCAATTCTTGCTTGAAAATCTTCACAAAGCAATTAGGATTTCATTAATCTTTGAAACAGTTGGGTGGATACTGTTGGCAAACTGAGAAGCAGTGAAAAGCAGAAAGGGTGCTTTTAAAAAGGCAGATCACAAAGGGTAGAAGCCATCATTCGCATTACAATGATGGGAGTCAAGCCTTCAAAAAAAGCCTGATTTGAGCATATCTGTGATTTAGAACTTTTTTGTGTGTGTGTGTGACTCATACTCAAATACTCAAAATAAGGGACTTGTTTATTCTGTGTACCTTTAGATATAGTGGTCCAGAATGAATTTAGAAAGTCTCAAGTTAGGAAAAAAAAAATTAATGCCATTGTAGGGAAAACTCAACACAATATAAGATCTTTTGCTTGATTTCTTAATAACTTATAAACTGATTTATTTGTGCAAATATTCTCATGCTTCTGTGTGCATTCTCCTAAATATACAGAGAAGTATATGTGAGTAGATAGGTGGCAATTATTACTGTCTTTAACCTGTACACAGAAAGGCAATTTACAGGGAAACAATTTTTTTTTGTTCTTTAACTTATCCCTCCAAATATTGCACCACACTTGCTTAACCCAATGTTACCTCTGCATCCATAATCCATGTTGCTCTTTAGAAACACATTAGAGGAGGTAAGAACATTCAAAAAATGTTATAGAAAGGTAGAATGCTTGCCTTTGCATGGGTGTTTCAATGCTTTAGTACACCTGAAAAAAAAAGAGTAGCCTTCTGATAAGATCCATAATATAATTTATTTAACTGTTTTGTTATTTTATGTAAATCCTTCAATAATTTTGGCAAAAGTAGATAGGTGGCAATGATAGTGTGCTCTGTTCAAAGGGAAGATTCTAATTCTGTACAAATGTGACATTTTTCTCAACTGATCAGTTGTAGGAGAAAGATGTAGACTTCATTACAATTAATTTCCTTTGTTTGTTTGTTTGTTTGTTTTTTTAATTAATTGAAATTCAATCTGTTTGTAAATATGATTGTTCCAGTAGTAATGGCTGTCTTGTTGCAAAACTGTTCTGATACTTGAGAGACCGCAGTTTTGTGACTGGCATCCTCTATGACTTTGGAAAAATAATTTTGGTCAGTGTTTTCAAAAATGTGTACATCCCTTCCCCAAATGTAATGTCAATTCAGGCTCCTAAAGGACTTAGTTTTATCAATAGGACTTTATTTGAAGAATAAAATAATATTAGAACAGTAAATATAGAAAGTTTCTTTCAGAATTTTCAAGATGTTTAAGTTGGCTGAAATAAATGCTACAGTAGACCTGATATATGAAGGTAATTTTAACATTTGGGCTATTTTGTGAATAATTAGAAGTGGGACAACTACTGTCATTATTTTCTAACTTTAGAAAATTTACTGGGTTTGAGTCATCAGGTAGGTTACAAGATTGGAAGTAGTGTAGATTACTACATATGATAGTACTTCTGGTAGTAACCTTTTTGAGACAGGGATAGATAAAACTCTTTGATTTGGATCCTAGGAAATATGCTCAAATACAAACATGGGGCATTCTATATGGAAAGGATCAAAGGGAGGTGAAAAGCTCTCTGACATGTCTGCCCAAGGGAGCTGAAAGTTTGCTAGATCTTTGATTTTTTCACTACCTCCTTATACCTATTGTCAGTGAATAAATGCCTGCCACTGAGTTAAGTGCACACCTCCTTTGGCACTATGGCATGTCCCCTCCTAACATCTTTCCCAGAAGGATTTTACTTTGAAGGCAAGTTGACAGGTAGAAGACTTACTTTTCCATGCTCTCACAGAGCAGCAACGTGACATAGTGCCTTGCCTCTCCAAACCCCAGTCTTTTACCCTGCAGAAATTCAGGGTAAAACAGCCACCTAGTTGAGATCATGAAACATGCATGGCCATAATAGAAACGTTCATGATATGAATGGTAACTTCTTGATTCTGTAGCATCTTTTAGTTCTGTTCTTTAAAAAGTGTAAAAACAAAAGGAATTTAGAGTTCCTTACACTGAATCAAGAAGTAATAGTCTATGCAGCACGGCAATGCATCAAGGAGGGCATGCATTGCAAATTTCTGGGTTAATTCTTGGACAAGCATACATCAGTGTTACAGGTGATAGTAAAGTGCAAAGTAATGTTAGAGGTAGCACAGGTCTATACACATTAGTTTCTAGTGACTAGTGTGATAGAGGGAGGAAAACTGCAGAAAAAGGGATGTATGCAATCCCAGGATGAGACAGCATCTGTAATTGTTTTAATCAGTGATGTAATTCAGGAACATAAAGAAAGAGTTTGCCTGTTTGTTAACACAGGCAGGTGAGTTTACTCGTTATTCATCAAGGTAGCTCTGATTTTATGTTTTTACTTTCTGACTGAGTTAAAGAGTTCTAAATATTTTCCACCTCTTTTCTCTCAGGGTACTGCAGTGTAAATTTTGATCACATAGTATATTCATTGCTGTTAATTAAAAAAAAAAAAAAAAGTTTAGTAGGGAAATAAATAAAGGAAATGCATTTTTGTTTCTTCATAGTGCCTAATGCACTAGAGACTTAATCCTTTGCTATTATTATGGGATTAATCACAGTAAAAATAACCAGTACCCCAAACCCCTACAGATTTAAGAAATATTTTAGGTCACAGTCCACTGCAGGTTCTCTGCAATTCTAACCACCTGATAGAAGTAAAATGAACATTTTGAAGTGTATGGTTTTTGAAACTGGAACAGCTGCAACTAAGAACCTACTCCTAGAAGTGTGCCCTGATCATTTGGCCATCTTGAGTGTCCATAGAGTGGAGCTGCCAGGCCAGTGTCACAGAGGATATTTAGCCTGTTATGTCAGTAGGAGAACATGAGGAAAGGCAGGGTCACATCTGAACTCTGCCTCCATGCCAGACAGCCCAGTGAATGTTTCCTGCATACATTCACAGACTGCCAGGTTCACTGTATGGGGTTTAATACTCAGCTGAGGCAATCAGTCTTAAATAGTGAGAAACTTTCTAGCTCTAATAGCTATATGACCCTCCCCGCTTCTCTTTCAATAAAAATTTGACATCGGATTTTTAATTAAGATATCCTTCTTGTGGTTTGTTGCTTTACAACCCTTCACTTTGTTTGAGGGAACTACTCAGGTATGGGCATGGGAATTGTATGTTTAGAGTGCCGTAGTATTTTTACAGGCTTCATGTGCTGCACTTTCTGCTTGAGAGAATTGAAGATAATATTTGTGCAACAGTAAAATTGTGAATACATCAGAAACCAGAGTGGGAAGAGTGCAGAACTGAAGGAGTTCCTAATTTTCCAGAGAGCAACAGACTTTCTTAATACAAAGGAAAATGAGATTGCTCTGTCAAAAACATCAGGAAAGGAACATCAGATGTGTTCTCTTGGCTTGGCAAGTTCTCATCAGGTGATTAAATTGTCTGAGTGAAGCGAGTTTACAGAAATGTGCAGGTAACCTTCAGTTTTAGACAGGTTTTCTTTAGTTCCCAGAGAAAACACAATATTATAAACCCTCTGTTTGTTTTCTACTCTGTAATTTCTGCTCTGGACATATTCAGTTGAATGGTCCCTTGTCACTGCCAAGCAGGTATAAAATAATTTTGTATCTCATATATAACACCAGCTGAAGCCTAAGCAAAAAGTCTTATGAAAACAGAAGGTGAAATGTGCATTGTGGATATGACACAGTGTTTTAAATCTTATGCTAAAATTGATGGAAAAGAAATACCTGCTCAGAAGCTATTTCCAAGACTGATTTTCTTTTCCTCTTTTACTAAGTGTATTATTTGAGTCAGCTCAAAGCTACTAAGCTCCCCGTGTTTTCAGTTCTCAAAATTATTCTAGAAGCTTCCTGATGTTATATGTTTATCTCAAATTCCTGAGTACTGTGTTGTGGAATAATCTTAACCTTTTTTTCATTTTGTTTTTCCTTTAATTCTTAATGAAAACTTTTAGGCCTCATGTATACAGAGCAAAGTTTAAACTCTATGTGCACTGAATACTGAGAATGGGAAATCATCAGGGAAAAGAAGAAAAAAAAGAAGCAGAAGAAAACCCAAAACGGTATTACTATATGACAACTACATGGCTGTGCCCCAGCAGAGATGCCCCTGGGGAGGCCCTGGGAGAGGCCCCAGTGGGGCAGGTGTCTCCCTGTGGCCCGTGGGAAGCCCCAGGCTGGAGCAGGGGAAACTGTGAGGAGGAAGGAGCGGCAGAGAGCGGCTGATGTGGGCTGGCCACAGCCTCCCATTGCCCATCCCCTCCACCGCTCAAGAGGAGGAGGTAGAGGAGTTGGGAGTGGAGGAGTGGAGCTGAACCCAGGAAAAAAGGGGAATGGAAGGAAGGTGGTTTATTTACTGTCTTTTTTTTATTTATTTTTTCCCTCACCATCTGACTCTTGTAATTGATAATAAATCAAATTAATTTTCCCCACTTTCTGTTTCACCCATTACAGTAAATAGTAAGTGTCCCATGTTTTATTTTGACTCACAAGCTTTTCCATCTTCTTTTGTCCTCCCATTGAGTTGAGGGTGAGAGAGCAGCTGGGTGGGTGGCTGGAAGGCAGCCAAGCTTAACCTACCACAGTTGTATTTCTCAGGATGATGGTGAGGATTCCCTGTGTGAGGACACATTCAAGACAGGAATAGGGTTTTAAAATACATAGTATCTTAAGGATTATACTTCTTTAATCACTTAAATATATTCTTAACCTAAAATGAAAATACATTTTCCCCCTGGAATGTTGAGTTTTGCCCGTTTGCTGTTCAGGAGCTAGCAGTTAATAATTTAAGACCTGGATGAAGGCTGGACTATATGAATACTCCTGAAACTTTCTCCTTGAGGAGGAAAAATTATTTTTTAAATTTTATTTTTTAAATATACAACAGAGCAACATGCACAAAAATCTCTGGAAATGTTCTTTCCCCTCAGATATACAGACTTGAGAAAAAACAGAGAGGTTGTGACACTTGGTTTTTACAAACCAGTACCATGAGTCTGTGCTTCCTTACTCTTCCCATACCATTTTTTTTCAGACCAAAATCTTCAGGGCTGTTCTGCAGATTCCCCTGAGGGAAGTGAGGGCTGCTTCCCTCCTATGGTAGGCATTGCCCTCCTACTGTCAGAGTTTCCAGGTGTCACTTGGCAGCTGTTTTATTTATTTATTTATTTATTTTGATCATTCTATGAATTTTCCTTCTCCAGCATAGAACTCATACTAGTTAAATACTTTTTATATATTTGGATCAAAATCTTCCTCTAATCTTGAATTCTCTACCCTGGATCATTTCAGTATATATTTACATTCTGCTGAGTACTTTTTCATATTTTCAGCAGACAATGCAAATATAATAACATAGTATATCCTTATAGGTGCTACACACTCTTGTGCCATGCTCTACAATCTTTCTGAAGAAAAGTGCCAGCAAGGATGTCTTTGAGAGGTTTTTCAAGGTAAGGAAAGTGGCTTGGCTGTGCAGGGGACCGGCAGCTCATGGGCAGCTTGCTGAGGTGCCATGGGAAGGCCGTCACCACTGGCTGCAGAATGACACCAGGCCTAAACAGGACAATGCCACTTGCCATGACAACATCCTCCCTCCAAAAAAGAAGCCCTAAGGGACCAAGCAAACAAGCATCAAAGGGGCCTTACCTGGGGCATCACCCAGGGCATTGCATTTTTCAAAGAAGCACATGCAGGCAGGACACTGAGAGTTCTGCCTGTGCAAGAGGCAAGCTGGCAGTAAGCTGGTGCTTACTGATTCCCCCTGGCTGAGAGATGAACTCAGCTAGTGGTCGTTGTCCTCACAAGAAGAGGCTCTGGCCATGGTCACTGACTGGCCAAAAGCCACTGCCAGAGGGACTGTGGGGACCCAGTGGGAGCTCCCACACTGACCTGTGGCTGTGCAGGGCTTGGCTGCAGGGAGCACCTGAGCCAGTTGCATGGACCCGAAGGCAGCAGAGACACCCCTGTGTGCGGGGTGACCAGGTGACAGGTCTGCTCAGCCTGAGGGCAGAGCTGACAGAGGAGCTGGGAAGGTTAAGGTGCATCAAGGAATGTGAGAGGGAGAGAGATCGGTGGGGCCACAATCAGAATAAGAGGCTGGCAGAAGTCTCAAATTCAACAGCCCTTGTTCTCATGGGGGACTTCAACTTAGCAGGTGTCTGCTGGAAATACAACACATCAGAGAGGAAACAGCCCAGAATGTTCCTGGAGTGTGTGGAAGATAAATTCCTGTTTCAGCTGGGAAGTGAGCCCACCAGGGAAGGTGGATTGCTAGACCTGCTGTTTATTACCAGAGAAGGACTGGTGGGTGATGTAGTGGTTGAAGACCATCTTTGGCTTAACAACCATAAAAGGATAGTGTTCTCAATTCTTGGTCATGTAAGGAGAGGGGTCAGCAAAACCACTACCATGGTCTTCTGGAGGGCAGACTTTGGCCTGTTCGGGTCACTGGTTTAGAGAGTCCCTTGGAACATAGTCCAGAAGGGCAAAGGGGTACAGGAAGGCTGTACATTTTTCAAGAAGGAACCTTTAGAGGCACAGGAGCAGCTGTTCCCATGTGCCATAAGATGAACTGGTGAGGTAAACACAACCAGTCTGACTGGATGGGGAGCTTTTGATGGGGTTTAGGAAAAAGAGAAGGGTCTACCAACTTTGGAAGAAGGGATAGGCTATTCAAGAAGAGTAGAGGGATCTAGTTAGGTCATGCAGAAAGAACATCAGAAAGGCAGAAGTCCAGCTAGAACTTGGTCTGGCCACTGCTGTAAGAGAAAAAAAAAAAGAAAAAAAAAAGTGTTTTTACAAATACATAAACAACCAACAAAAGGAGAGCCAAGAAGAATCTCCATTCCTTATTGGATGCAAGGGGGAATATGGATTTGGATGTTGTGTACCTGGACTTCAGTAAAGCATTTGACAGCATTCTGCTGGAGAAGCTGGCAGCTCATGGCTTAGACAGGTGTATTCTTCACTGGGTTAAAAACTGGATGGATAGCCAAGCCCAGGGAGTTGAGTTGAATGGAGTTAAATCCATTCAGTGACCATTCACAAGTGGTGTTCCCCAGGGCTCAGTGCTGGGTCCAGTCCTGTTTAATATCTTTATTTATGGTCAAGTGATCATGGAGGTGTTGGGTAGAAGGTTAGACTTGATAATCTTGGAGGTCTTTTCTAACCATTGTGATTCCATGATTCACATGGTTGCATATGTCCTTTAAAAAGTGCCTGGTTGCTTGCAGAAAGATCTGCCACTCCAGGGCAGATCTTGTCCCTAGGATGCTGTCTGGAGAACTATCTCCTCCCAAGGCTTGAAGAGAAAAGTCTATGAGGACAGGATTCCATATTTTTTTTTTCTCGCTTATGTTCACATAACCAATATGTACTTTCTTAATTTGTTTCTTAATTGACAGGAGGTGAACTGGCTCTCTATTGAGGATTCATTTCAGCAGAACAGTTGATGTTCCTTGATTTTAAAAGAAAAACAAACAAACAAACCACAGTACACCCTTCTATATGACTTACAGGAAATTGTTACAATAAACAAGTTCCTTAAGTACCAGAAAGACTGAAATTGAAGCTCCTAAGGGAAAATGAAGATTATTTTATTTATTATACAATATGAATCATTTTTTTTCATGTCACTGCTGCATAACCTCAGACTGCCTTTTTTCTTTATTTTAATGTAAGAAAACTCTTTGTATATAAATCTTTCTTAGTCCTGCTGTGGGCTGAAATGACCACTGTGGACAATCACAGTATCACAGTATCACAGAGTGTCAGGTGTTGGAAGGGACCTTGGAGATCTTCGAGTCCACCCCCCTGCCAGAGCAGGACCATACAATCTAGCACAGGTCACACAGGAATGCATCCAGGTGGGTTTTGAAAATCTCCAGAAAAGGAGACTCCAGAATCTCCCTGGAGAGCTCGTTCCAGTGCTCTGTGACCCTTACAGTAAAGAAGCTCCTCCTCATGTTAAGGTGGAACCTCCTGTGCTCCAGCTTACATCCATTCCCCCTTGTCCTATCACACGGCACGAGTGAGAAGAGGCTGTCCCTTTCCTCTTGACTCTCAGCCCTCTGGTCAGATGTGGTCAGAGGTTTAGTTCAGGTTGCTATTTAATCCACTTATTAAGGTTTTTCACAGTTAAAATAGAAATTCTGTTGAACATGATCACTAGCACTCTCCATTTTTGAAGTCTTTTAACAGTAAGAAATTTAATATATTGATCTTCTGTACATGTCCTGTTCCTCTACGCTCTTATGTGATCTCCTAAGGAAAAACAATACTTCGTATCTTCCTGGCTGATATTTTTATACAAAATAAATTATAAAATTTTAGTTAATTTTATTTTGCCAACATGCCATCAAAGAATGCACTAAGCAGATGGCCCATGTGTAAAGTACTTGATACTCCAAGGTAATAATTTTTGAAAAGCAGTAAAATTTAATGAAAGATTAGTTGTTCTTGTTGGGGAATTGTTACAAAGATTTTCAGGACCAATGCCAGTTGCACTCTGAAGGATTTTAATCTTGTCACTCCCAGTTATCTTTTTTATGAATCTCCAAATCAAACTGTTGAGATGGGAAAAGCAACATTTTTGTTTCATATTTGTTAGAATAAATAAGTAGGATTCCATTAAGAAAAATACTGAGAGGGAAAACAAGAAAAAGACTAGAAATGGTGGCACTTGTGATATTGTTGGGACTCCTGAGCTTTGAGTAAAACAGCCTAGCCTATCTTAACATGGCTTTCCAAAATCAACCAAGAGGCTTTCAAACAATAAAAAAGAAGAAAGAATTAGCACGTAAACAGGAATATTTACATTCTGAATAACAAATTCTCAAAGTGAGCAGGTCAGAAAACAAATACAAAGAGTTTCTGTTAACTCTTTCCTTTCACACTGTGTCTATGCTCTTGAACTTGGGGTCAGCTAGCCCAGTGTCTTCTTGATTTGTAATCAAGTGTGCTCAGTGCACTCTGGCCTCAGGAAATTTTTTTTTCTGACCTCCCATGAAGCCAAACTGTCAATTTTTCACAGAATCACAAAATCACAGAATAATTGTGGTTGGAAAGGACCTTGTAGATCACTGATTCCAACCATACCTACAAGAATAAAGAACACTTAAGTACCTCACCACTAAAACGAAACAAAACAAAGAAAAGAACAAACAAAAAACAAACCAAAACAATAAAAAACAAACAAACAAACCAATCAAAACCACACAACACCAAAAACCAACACAAAAGCCCCCTACATGCCTGCCACTAGAGCATGTCCTGAAGCACCATGTCAACTCGTTTCTTAAATGCCTCCAGGGATGGTGACTCTACCACCTCCCTGGGCAACCTGTTCCAGTGCCTCACCAATCTTTCTGTAAAGAATTTATTCCTAGTATCTAATCTATACCTCCCTTGCTGCAACTTCGGACCATTTCCCCTGGTTCTGTCAGTAGTTACTAAGGAGGAGAGGCCAACACCCACCTCTCTACAACCTCCTTTCAGGTAGCTGTAGAGGGCAATGAGGTCCCCCCTCAGCCTCCTCTTCTCCAAACTAAACATGCCCAGCTCCCTCAGCCTCTCCTCATATGACTTTTCTAAGCCTTTTATCTAAACCTAAGTTTGCATCTTTCTGCAGTCATTCAATCTGTCCTTAAACTGCAGGTTCCTAGCATTGGGTCATTGCTCTGTCTCTTCATCTTGACCACAATCTCCCTAGTATGGATGTTCTGTATGCATGAAGGAGGTAAAAAGGTAGACTACTGTCAAAGGAGCCTACCTCACCTTCCTTAAATATGCCCTTCATCATATCTTTGCTTATAATCATGTCAAGTACAAAAGATGTCTTAGTGTGGAGGCATGAGAAGGAGACAAAGAAACATACTGTTTGGTGAAAAAGGATGATGCTTGGATGAGGAAAGTAAGATTTTCTCAAGAGACACAAAAGATGGCACTGAAAATCCTGTGATTTGAGTCCTTGAACATCCAACATGTTGACATTCAGCATCCATTCTGAATTAATCTTATTAGTATTATGCCTTAAGTTTGGCTGATCACCTGGAAGCTTTTTTATAATTTTCTCCCTCCATGCACAATATCAGTTTGGTATAACAATGAAGGAGAACTAGGGAGGAGGTTATTGTCATGTTCTGGGGTTTGTGTGCTTGTTTCTTCCTCCCTCTGAAGCACTGGTGACTGCTATGGATACAGATGGGGTGTTGTACTTAGATAGGCACTTCCGGATTTCTGTTTATAATCTTTGCTTTCCACACATAGCATTACGATTTCTGGCATGCTGTGACAAGTATGGTGGTTTCACTGGCAGTGGTTCCTTGCAGTCAGAGCTGAGATTTCTCTTAGAATGAGGAAGAACTTCTCCTTCTAGCATGTTTGGCATTAGTTGTATAAAATGTGTATCATTTTATGAAATACAAGGTATTATGCACTTAAAATCGCTTTTACTTAGTAAGACTAAAATTCTGCCTTGTTGAAAGATGTGATGTAATCCTGAATAGAAATAGAGAAAACCCAGTGCTCTATCTCTATGGGAGCTTTTCCTCTTTCACGTGAGTTTTAAAAATTAAATATGAAGAATTGTTGTTTTTCCTATTCCAGTCTTGGAAATATTAGGCACTGTTAATAGTAATGTGAGGAGATCAAAAATGGTGATCAGCTTTCCGTATCCATTTTCTTTGATGTAGATCATAGTGAATATCATATTGAAAGACTCAGTTCTTTGCCCATCAATGTGAAGGACAAAGGTATTTTTTTTCCCAGCATTGCTCTGAGAATCTCAGGCTTATCTAAGTCTGCAAAGTTACACTCAGATTCTTTTCTTGACTCTTAATATTTTATACCTGGATAATATTTTATTATAGACTAAAAATCTCCTACATGGCTGAATTTGAATGATGATGTTATGGGAAAAAAAAAATCAGAGATACATTTAGCAACATGTCTTTTGGAATGGTAAAAGCAGTAAGCAGGAAGTCTAAAAGCAAGAGTGAAAGGATTTAAAACAAAACTGTATGATCTGTCTTATAAGTGGTACATAAACTCCCCTTAACATTGTATCCATAGGAATTTATGCAGGAATACTAAAGAGAGTTGACTTAAAATCTGGGCAAGATGTGTTACGTTAACTGCATTTCAGTGTCACAATTTATTGATGTCAAATGAAGGCAACAGTTCATAGAGTAGGTTGAATAAATGAATAGTTCATTGCAAGGGACCTAATATTTTTATTATTATTATTATTATTAGCTGTGCCCAAGGAACTTATTTTATTTATAATGAATGACTTTTTTTTAGTGATAAGGAGGAGATATATATAATATAAAAGTCTATCACTAGAATTTTATACTGACAGCATGTCATGAATGGTATCTAACACTGACAGAGAAGTACCGTTGCTAAAACGTTGATTTCTATATTTTAGTATTAAGGATATGAACATTTAAATTACTGTACATTATGCTCTTGAACTTTTAGCAAATCTCTACACCAACTTTTTAAAATTAAAAAATGCTGTGGCTCATCAAGTTGTTTAGGTTACCTATAGCCAAACATTTTTTCTGTTTTATAGCTGGATTGTACAGAAAATATGATACTTTATTCTGGTGAGTTACACTCACCAGAAAGTGCTATTAGGTTTCTCAGAATTTCCTAGATTGGAAAAGACCTTTAAGATCCTCTAGTCCAATCATTAACCTAACACTGACAAAAACTGGACTAAACCATATCCCTAAGTACTACATCTACATGACTCTTAAATACCTCCAGGAATGGGGACTCCACTACTGGCCAGGGCAAGCCATTCCAGGGCCTGATAACCCATTCAGTAAAGAAATTCTTCTCAATATCCCATCTACACTTCCCCATTTCCTCTCGTTCTATCACTTGTTATTTGGTGAACTGACTCATTACAACCTCCTTCCAGGTAATTGTAGAGAGCGAGAAGGTCTCCCCACATCCTACTCTTCTCTGGGCTAAACAACCCCGATTCTCTCAGACACTCCCCGTAAGACATGTGCTCTAGGCTCCTCACCAGCTTTGTTTGCCCTTCTTTGGACATGCTCTAGTACCTCAGCGCCCTTGTAGTGAGGGACCCAAAACTGACCGCAGTACTCAAGATGTGGCCTCGCCAGTGCCAAGTACAAGTGTAAAATCACTTTTTCTGCTCCTACTGGCCACAGCCCTCTGATATAGGCCAGAAAGCCATTGGCTTTCCTGGCCACCTCAGCACACTACTGGCTCAAGTTCAGCTGGATATCAATCAACACCCCCAGTTCCCTTTCTGCAGCTCAAGTTTCCAGACACTCCTCCCCAAGCCTGTAGCGCTGCCAGGGTTTGTTGTGGCCAAAGTGCAGAACCTGGCATTTGGCCTTACTGAAACTCATACAATTGGCCTTGGTCCATCAACCTAGTCTGTCTTCATCCCTCTGCAGAGCCTCACTACCCTCAAGCAGTTTGATGCTGCCTGCTAACTTATTGAGGGTGCACTTGATTCCCTCATCCAGATCATTGATAAAGATGTTAAACAGGAGTAGCCCCAGCACTGAGCCCTGGGATACACCACTCATGACTGGCCACCAACTGGATTTATCTCCATTCACCACCACTCTCTGGGCCTGTCCACCCAGACAGTTTTTTTATCTAGCAACATGTACAGGCATCCAGGACACAAGAAATCAGTTTTTGCAGGAGAAAGCTGTGGAAGTTGGTGTCAAAGGTTGTACTGAAGTCCAGGTTGACAACATCCACAGCACTAAGCACACCACTAAGCGGGTGACCATGTTGTAGAAGGAGATCAGGTCAGTCAAGCAGGACTTGCCCTTCATAAACCCATGCTGACTGGGCCTGATCATCAGATTGTCCTGAAAGTGCTGTGTGATGGTACCCAGGATGATATGCTCCATCAGCTTCCCCAGAACTAAGTCAAACTGACAGGCCTGTAGTTTCCTGGATCCTCCTCCTGGCCCGTCTTGTAGATGACTGTCACACTGGCATCTTTCCAGTCTGATGGGATCTCCCTGGTCCACCACAACTGCTGAAAAATGGTGGACAGTGGCTTGTTGAGCAGCTCTGACAGGTCTCTCAGATTGGGTGGATTCTCTCTGGTCCCATAGACTGGTGTACATCTAATCAGTGCAGCAAGTCGTGGACCATCTCTTCCTGGACTGTGGAGGGATCATTCTTCTCCCAGTCTCTGTCTTCTAGCTCAGGGGACTGGATTCTCCAGTTACAACTGGTCCTATTACTAAAAACTGAGGCAAAGTAGTCATCAAGCACCTCAGCCTTGTCTTCATCCCTAGTCACCATATTTCCTCCTGTATATAATAGAGGATGGAGGATTTCCCTGGCCCCTCTTTTGCAGCTAATGTATTTATAGAAAGATTTCTTTCTGTCTCATAAAAATTTGTTTCCTTTTAGTGATATCCACTGAGTGTACTAGGTTTGGAGAAGTGTCTAAAGGGGACCTCAGAGATTGTCTTCTCTACTATTAACCATTGTATAACAGCTTAAAAATCCAAGTTTGCACTGCATCCATCTTCATTAGCCTTTTATGTTCACATTGTTTCATGAATCTCTGGAGTTATTCCTGGTCTGCCCCAACGTGCTTGAAAAAAAAATGGGTCAATTATTTCATGCCTGTATTTTTTATTTTTTTTTTTAAAGGGGTATCTGACAAACCTAGCGTAATTATGATTATTTCTTGTTTCTGATAGTAAAGTGATCTTAAGCCTGCAGTATACGCACACAAATGAACAAAGAAAATCCTTTACTTTTACTACACTATAAAAATGGCAAGTGCTAAGAAACTGCACTAAAAGGTGAGGAAATAGGCCAGTTTCTTTTAAAATGTGTTTACAGGAAGAAGCCAACATGAATAAAGCATATCTACAGATCAGCTTAAGAAGGTATGTCAAAGGCTTTCCCACAAAAACACGTCAAGGAGCCTACTGAAATGATGGTTTTATTAAACGTATGGTGGCATAAAGAAGTAGTCCTAAAGTCAGAAAACATTGCTTCACTGAAGTTTAAAATTGCTCTGAAAGCTAATGTACAGCATCTGATGAATAAAATCAAATCTGATTCAAAGAACTGTTTATGTGGCTTGTTCTCAGTAGTTGTCAGTCCTAAATAATGCCAGTAAGTTTTCTGGAAAGTAAGAATAACAGTATTTTTCCACATTGTGATATAGTTAAGATGCCTGTTTATTCTCTTAGTGTTTGCTCTTCCACAGTTTTAGTCAGCGGCAGATCAGACTTATTGGTTATTGTTGTATAAATTTAAGTGAGAATACTGGAAATTTAAAATCTTAACAAAGAATCTTCTTGTTCTGAGTATTTCTCAAAATACACATTAATGCGTTTTCAGCACATGCTGATGTATCTGGCAGAATTAAGCCAGTGGCTCTTTGTTAGTGAAAAAGTGACATAAACATAGAGAATGCTGTTATTGATTTCTTCTGTTATTGCCTATCCCACTCTGCAGTGATGTCACAATCACTATCCCTGTCATGTTTGTTTTTTTTTTTGGTGAGGTTTTTTTTGTGTGTGTTTGTTTGTTTTGTTGTTTGTGGGTTTTTTGTTTTGTTGTTTTGTTTTGTTTTGTTTTTTGGTGGTTTGTTGGTTTGTTTAAAAATAAATATCTTGCTGGTACATTGATATTCCTGGATAGAAAGTCATCCAGACTCTGGACTTTTGTACTTGTCATTAAACTCCTACTCAGGTTTAAGTAATTCCATGTTGTCAACAAGCATGCCCCAATAATGTTCTCTTTTTAGTTTATAAGTATGGAACAATATAAATATATGCCAGCTAAAATAGATTTATCTGCTAAACTTCTGTTGGATACACAGCCTAATAAATTGTTGTAGACCTGTTGTTACTTCAATGGTTTGTGGCTCATGTTACCCACTTATAAATAGGAAAAAAATGATAGTCATATTATGAAACATATGTAAGAAAAGGTTACTATTTTTGTTATTTTCTATAAGGCCCCAGATCACATAATACAAGATGTGAACATATTCCTATAACACTGTCCTCCTTGATACTCCCTTTATTTTTTGCTTACTGTATCCCATTCAATATACACTTTGAAAGACCAGGATCACCCAACATGACATAATATTTAATGGCAAATAGTCAATGACCAATGCTACTTTACTACTTTCTCAGTATTGCTCAGTATCTGCCATCATGCTCTTTATATGACCTAACAATGCAAGAATATTTAATTTATGGTATATTGAAAACATGCAACAGTTCTGTTAATTTCTTACATACATTGAATAGAAGCTGTAGTCTCTCAGTATAGTTTCTTGCCAAGACTCTGAATTCTTTATTTGCAATACCCAAGCTTAGTTTGTTTTTAACCAGATAGCAGGTGGAGAGATGACAAACCAAGTTATATGATGCCTCTGCATATAAAGAGCTTGCTACTTCCTAGGCTCAATGGATTTCATCTCAGTCAGGTCCAAGAACAACTGAAATGTTTTTATTGAAGAAATTTTCAGTCTTGAAAGAGTTTATCTGGAAGTAATAATATTTTTTTTCTGGATATGGGATTTGTTTGTTTTAAAAATTGAATTGCTGACAGCTTATGATGTCCACAGTACAGCATAAGGAGAAGAAAAATCATGCAAAACTCTCCACCCATCTTAACCCATAGTGATGTGATCATCTAGAGCCACTGGCATAAAATTAAAAAATAAAAAAAAAATAAACAAATAAAGTGCACTTCCCACACCTTTTTTCAATATGTATGTACTCTCACACTTTTAAGAATCATATCAAGAATCTACTGATGGAGTTTAGGGAGTCTGACATTTACTCAGGTAATTTTCCCGACAGAACTTATTGCCTGCATCCTTCATCAGCCAGAAATAGAAATGTATGATTTGTCTATGATACCAGACTTCAATTCATCAAGAACACTGCTTAATTTCTGACAGGAATTAGCACTGGATAATCCTGAAGGCTTCTTCCCTCTTGGTCAATACCTCTTTTCATAAATCAACAGTACATGAATTAATAACCTAAAATAATTCTTTAAGGAAGAGCTTGGGGTGAAATCTAGCCTAACCCTTGAATGTGTAAGATTGGGTTGCATTGGAAAGAGGTAAATTACTTCATTTCCAGAATGACAATTATAAACCAAAAGGAAAACCTTTGTTGTAGTTGAAACCCAAATGAGTATGTTGTCTATTTTAGTATAAATTTTAGCACAGAAGCCAAGTCAAGCAAAAAGCTATCTGTTAGAAGTATATCTGCTTTTCCCTGATCTCTAAAACACAGAGAAAAAAAAAACATTTTACACTGATATAACAGAATGGAAAAGTACTCAGTGTCCCCCAGTATGCTGGCTGGTCCAAAGACCTTGGATAGACACTAGCCACACTAGCAGCATGTCTAGTGTGGTGAGTGCATTGCACGCTCATAGCCAGAGGCTGTCAAGCTGAGGCTTACAAATGTAAGAAACTGGAAAGGTCCTTAGTCCTGCAGCATTCTGAAAATGCCAGGTACTTGCAGCCCAGTAATGGAAAAGAGGAAACAGGACCATTTAGCTCTTAAAAAATGTTTTATTTATAGGGAAACTGGAAAGACAAGTTGATTGCCTCTCAACTTAGCTGTAAAGAGCACATCAGAGCTTACCATCGGAGATGTCTACTGAGCAGCCAGCAGCAGTGCTGGTGTTTAATGAAATGGGAAAGCAATTTAAGTTAGGGGCATCCAAAAATAAGTGACATTTCCACATAAAAGTATTCCCTAAGACACCATACAGAAATGAATAATGGTGATAATGAATCTGCTTCAGAGGAGAAGAGGCAGAGGCAGAGGCAGTTATTTCTGGCAAAGTCAGCAGCACTTAATTTTCTTTCTGATACAAACCATCTTCCATTTATAGGTATGACCAACCCTGTATTCTAAGTGATACATTATTGAAAATTATTACTTCAGAGAAGTATTTTTTAAAGAGAAGGAGAGGCCTGGCTATGAGACAGAAATATCTATGAAGTCTTTGGAAGTTACTAGTACCAAAACAATTGATTTTCTGCTTCGAATATTTTTTTATTTTTTTTATCTTATAAAAATATGCTGCTGGGAAGCTTATGACAAACTATATTTTGTTTAAATTCTTTTTCAATCACAGTCGGTTTAGAAGTTGTCTGAGGAGAGTGGAAAATTAAAGCACAAAATATTTTGTCTTTCAGAGCACCAAGACAGGTTGTTCTTAACTTCTATTTCTTCCACCAAACTATCTCCACTAGCATGTCACCCACTGTCTGTTTTTATTGAGTTCTGTAAAAAGGGAGTGGGTAGTTATTTTCCAAGACGCATTAGCTTAGGAAGAGTTTAGAACTAATTACAAGTAAAAATAAAATATTACACATATAGAAAAGTATTTAATTTGTGGTTTGTAATCTTTCTATTTATTAGGAAGAAGGTAACAAATATTTTGCAACATACATGAAGACCGGACAACATCCATCAGAAAGATGTAACTGTAGTTAACCCTGCTTTGGGGTCACAGAGAAGCTATGGGATTTTTTTGGTCACTCACATCCTATTTCTTTATGATTTTAGGAATCTGGGATCAAGGGCAACTAGCATTTGCTCCATTATTTGTCCTTCTAAGTTTCATGGAACTAAGTAGGTCATGAGTATATGTCTTAGTCCTTGTGTATTTATAGAGACAGAGAATAAACAGGAAAAGTTACAGCAGGTCATAAAAATACTGCAATAATCTAATAAACACTGATGCTTGCAGAGAAATAACTGCAGCATTTTAAAACACTCTGGTAGACTAGTGTATGCTTTCTAAATAAAGTAATATAAAGCACAACCAATACCTTTCCCTAGAGCAGATTTCCAGCACTTTGCCCAATCTTGTTTTAATGACGAGTGTTAATGAGAATACCAAAGGGAAATGGTAAACTTGACAGGAAAGATTCATTATACGGAATAGAGAAAGCAAGAGGAGAGCTTACAGGAAGCAACATTCTTGGTTTATCACTATTAAACAAACAATTCAAAACCTTTGGGTGACTTTTCACCACAGCAGGATCCAATGTACTTCCAGATTTCCTTTCCTGAGAATAATGTTTCAAAATAAATTTTTTGGGTTTACTATGGCAATATTTTTTTGAGAAAAATTGACATGAAAGCTCATCTTCTACACACATGAAGATTCAGAACCTGCCATTTATAAGTTTATTTTTACAAAAAAAAGCCCCGTCGAAGTACTGAATCTATCAAAAGAGAGACATGGAAAAGTGAGTAAGTTCAAATGATCTAAATTTGATAAAATGTTTATTAAAGGAAAGGTTTTAAACTTAGTCCATAATATGAAAAACAAAAATAAAAAAAAGAAAAAAGAGACAGAATTGCATCTTCTAAGTCTAGTTCTGTTTCTGTTTTTACTTCATGAAAAAGATGGAGGCACATTTCACATTAAGGAGGAACTTAATAATTTCATGCTAATAAGTCACATTTTTGAGTCCTTATGTTCATAATTGAAGCCAATAGTTTAATGGCCATATGTTGGCTTACACATCAAACCTAGTTGTTGCATGGTGTAGTGGTGGTGCTGGGATACAGCAGAAAGCTGAAGCAAAAATTAATGCTAAGTAGCCAACATTTCCCTAGAGATAGAAGACCAAATGGCAGGGTGATACAAATGTAATTATAATAAATATGCACTACTCACATTCAGTTTCTTTGGCCAGTGTAAGTTGTGTCACTCCTTCTACTTTTGCAGTTATACAAGTGAAGACCTACGAAAAGATGTTGGTAAACTGAGATGAAAATAGAATATAATTCCTACATACAGACTTCTGACATCCTTCTCCAGCTTCTCAAATCCCCATTCACTTATTCACACTGTTAATGTGTGAAAATACTGAATACCTCTTGGGTTTTTTACATTAAATAGCATCCAATATCAGCATTTCTGCTCCTATACATGTTGTGGGTTTCCTCAATCCAAACATTATTATATGGCTTCTTACCTGTTCTATTTCTAGACAGTAACAAGGCCTGAAAACAATGCATTCTACCACCTATCTCTCTTGAAGCATTTTATTTGGTCCTTTCACTTGATATGCACCTCTCTGTATTTAACCCAAGTACTTATGCAGGGCAGAATTTCAGGCCCCTGGTCAGTTCATTCTTTTCATTTAGATGTCATCTTTTCAGGAAGCATTAATTTTACCTGGAGCTGAGGAGCATGACCATGCTGCAGTGAATATTCCTGGCTCAACTACATGCCCACTTTTCAGCTTTCATAGTGCCTACCTACCTTGTAGGAGTCCAAATAGCTGTTACAGTTCTGACCTCTGTGAGGTCTGCTTTGATCCTGTTTCTTATGTTTTTCTTTCTCAGTGTAATTGTAACCAGTCATCTGAGAGAAGGCATAAGCAAAAGTAGGAAATGGGAGTATTTTCTGTGACCTTTATTACCATTTCTATGGCCACTGAATACTTAAAAAAATCAATAAACTTTATTATTATAATAGCACAAGGAATAATTTAACTAGAGTAAAACACTTCAATGGAAAAATGACAGTTTTGAACTACCATTTGATCTTGTTTGTTTGTATAGACACCCATGGTTGTAAACTTGTTAAAAAAAAATAACCAGACTGAGGCATCTCCTTCAGGACTGCCTTAATGCTTCTTTAGTATATGAAGTAGTGTTGTGCAGGCTCTGCTTGTAATTCAGTTTGTGATCTGTCCACCCTATCTATCTAAAATATTTTAGTATTGAAGCAGACATTACACAGAGGCAAGGCTTTGTTTCAGGGAAATAGCCTTTGTCATAGTTGTACTGTTTCCCTCTTCCCTTCCTATGCTCACCCCATCTTTGTCCCTTGATGTGTTTCAGGAGGAAATGCAGGGATACAAGAAACATTTCTGCCCTCAATAATAAAATCAGGATTTTTTTTTTTTAATTCAGTCTGCACATGGTTCAGTTTTGAGTCTAAGCTCCCAAGACCTCTTTTTCACTCAAATGTGTTCCTCTGCATAGTTTATATTCTTGCTCTAATTCCTGTTGCTCAAGTATCTGAGTACTAAATTATGGGAAATACTGACAAAAATGTTTGCCATGAGTACTTGGTCTTAAAATTGATAGAGTGGTTACTGTTATATTTAATGTTATCTTTTCTATATTTTGTTAATAACAGGTATAATCCAATGACAGAGTTCTCTAAGAATTGTTGACAACATAGCTGAAACATTTTTTTTTCCTTTTCAACAGGGTGTTTCAGCATAAAGTCATCAAAAGTCTGAATTATTTATTCACCGATGAACTAAAAATTTACCTGCTTTCTTAAAACTCTTCCTCACCATCTGCTGTGATGGATAGGTGAAGGGAGAAATTTGATAACTTTCTGGACAAAGAAAAATGCTTTTCTCAAGTCGTTAGAGACTCATTCATATGAATCTAATTGTTTTGTTACAGCCTTGTCCTTATGCTCTGCTGTGTGAATGCTTCAAAATGTAATCTCATTGTCTGTAAACCCAAAATCAATATAAGAGGAAGCAAAGCAGCTAAGATGTGAAAGGAAGAATTTTTCAAGTCAGAAATTGATATGTCATCTTTCAATTTGCCATATTAGAACTAAATGATTTTGATGTAAAATATTTTTACTATCTCTTTAGTCTATTAATATCCATTTAATAATAAATAAAAGTAATATTCTTTGCAGCAATTCAGTAGGATTTTTTAATCTGCCCTACCTGAAAGCTTTTAAATAGTGTAGCATTTAGAATGATGCACAGATTAGACACACAAATGTCTTTGAGTTATTTGTATTTTAAAATTAGATTTATCTTTACAAAGAGACAAAAGATCCTAGTCTGCTATATTCTTAACAAAATACTTTCAGCATTAGATGATTTAGTACAAGAATCTCATGGTGGACCACTAGGATATAGTATGTCCCTGAAGGACATGGTGACAGTTGTTACTTTTACCGGTAAAGAAGATTTAAATTTCCTAAGTTTTGATTAAGTGGATGCAACCACAAAAGAGCTGTCAGGAACGTGATGAGCTGTGTATCATGCAGTATATAGGCACCTGCAAAAGACATACTGCTGTGTTATTGCTCATTGTGCCTTTCTTCAACTCTGGGGGTCTCGTCTCACCCAGGATGCCTGTCCATGAACTGTTTCAGATACGGGCATCCACACATTGTTTTTTTGACAAAATATGCCTCACCCTTCTGCATTAAGCAGCTATTCAATAGCTGATCTTTAATGGCATTTGTGGTAAATAAGGGAGCTGGTTTCCCTCTGTCTGCTTGGTCATGCAGAGATGCATGATATAATTAATCCATTGAATGAATGAATTCCTGCAATACCCACAGTATTCCCCACCCATTTAGCAAGAGGTGGACTCACTACCACTGTGTCTGTGTCTCTACTGTCTACCAGACCACAAAAGAAAGTGGGGGCTAAAGAACAACATGGCTTTTATCCTTCAACATTGCTGGCTGTAGGATGCCTGCAGCTGAGATGAAACAGTTTTGCTGATTTCTGAGGACAGTCATATTCATCCAGAACTGGAGCTGAATGATTAGAGTGTTTGGCTTCTCAGTGCCTGTGGCTGAATTGCTTGCTCAGCTGTTGGATGGATAACACTATTGACATCTTGACAGATGCTTCTGGGTGTCCCTTGACAAAGGCTGCAGTCAGGAACTGGAATCCTTGAGGTCTCTAGTCTTGTGGTTCTTTGCACTTGAGTCCCCACCTTCAGAATAGGAGGTGACAGCCCTACCCTATGCCATGAGGTGTTGTATAGATAAACATGATGCTCCAGCTCCACAGTAACAGTGACATATTTTATCTGTGTAAACTTAGTAGCATAGAACTTTAAACAATTTAACCCTCCTCTACTGAAAATCTAGATACACAAAATGGACAGAATATCTAATGTTTTTAAACATTGTTGTCTCTTTTATATCTATGAGTGGTGAGTTGTCTTTTATTTTTTAATAGCTCTAAGAAATGAAATTATCTGTGTTTTTTTCTCTTCACTCCACTGTCTGTCCTTTTATTTTCATACTGAGAAGGTAAGTAGTGTAACTCTAATTGGCTTGACTGTAACCCAGATTGGCTTTTATAGCTGTATCATGTCTTGCTAGCAGCAGTGAAAATCCTAAATCTAAATCTAATTCTTATTTGTATGGAGATTTCTTAATACACCTAATTATTAATGTCACTGTAGCACATAAACTTTTTATTACAGCCTTCTGACACAGTGGCTTACTGTTTTACTACAGATGAAGAAAGAATAATTTTGTGCTATGTAAAGGCTCCTCTATATTGTCCAAGGCAATTGTCCTCAAAGACAATGCAAGTTTAAGCACAAAGAAGTGGGGTAGTTGCTTTCCTTCCACTGATTTACAGCTGTATCAGGCTTAGCTTTTAAACAGCAAAACTTTGCAACTGGAAAACTTAAGTATGTGCTTCTTCAAACGTCATGGTAGGAGGCCAGCTAAAGCACAATCTTTCATCTCTAGTAGCTAAAAGTACTAATTTTTACTTTTCAGAAATTCCCAAATTACATTACATTTAATGTTTTTTTTACATCACCCTAGAAGTGTTGGGGGGAATTAAATATGATTACATTTCTGAATACTTGAAGGTATGTTTACAGTGATAGTGAGGTTGTAAAGTGTTTTACTGTAGAGTCAGATGGTGAAATTCTGATTCCAGTCAGTGACAAGATTCCCATTGATTTTAATGGAAGTAAATTTCATTCAACTTTGAGGACTGGAAGGGTCTGTAATAATCATCTAGTCAGAGCTACAGCATAATACAAGACAGAATTCCTTCAAGCATTTCCTACACAAAGTCTGTAATTTCTGCTTGAGCTATTACATAGATTTCAGGAACACACAAATTTCATCTAAAGATCTCGGTGATGATGAACTGAGTATTTACCTAGGTAAATAGTCCAAACAGTTGATTGGATTCACTGCTAAAATTATGCAGCTAGTCTAATATCATTCATCTAGCTTCCACCTTCAAATATTGGATCTCGTTATGCTTCATTTGTTAAATTAAAGGGCTATTTGCAATCAGAAATATTCTCATTGTAAGTAATTGCAGGCTGTAATCATGTCACCTCTTATCCTTGCCTTGGATATACCAGAAACTCTGCAAAACACCTTTTTCAAACCTCAGGTTATTCAAATAGTGGGTTTTTTTATGAAGCTTTCTGTTTGTAGATTTTTAAGTCATGGAGACCAGAAAAAGATGTACCATTCTAAAAGATGATCTTTAATGCCAGGACATGGGGAAAAAAAAAAAAAAGGAGAGTAAGTATATCAAATACATATAAATATATAAATACAGTAGTCTTTAAATGTATCTATTTTATATTTAGCTGACTGCCAGGATTTAAACCAAAGGTGACTATTCAAAGATAAAGAGCAAACAATTGCAAAGACAAGATGTATGGAGTAAGTATCTGCGAACTACTTAAGATAAGTGTCTATGCCCATAGCATGGAAAATAGTTGTATAGAGATCAGTATATTTCACATTTGGCTAATTATTTCCAAAGCTGAGAGTCTAAAATCAAAGAGGACTTAAATGTTAAAAGTGTTGATTGGAAAAGATGGTATGTTGTCAGCACACTGTGAGTAAAACATAGGCTGACCAGGAGACCCAAGGTGTGCAGCCATTAGTCTCAATCCCTACATAGAGAGAGGGAAACTGAGCTGTATCTGAGAGAAAAATACAAAAATATTCATCTGGGACTCTGTAGTGTGCTGCATAAACACTATGGAATGTGCTGTGTACTGGTCGTGGTTTAAGCTCTACCATCTGGCCACAAAGCACCATGCAGCCACTCACTCACTCCTATGCCTCTCTCTCCAGTCCCACTCAGCTTCAAAACAAAAGAGCTTGAAAAACAAAGGAAGTTGCCTAACCGGGTTTTCTAGTCTTAAATATGTTATGGAAGGGACACTGATTAGCTCAGCCTTGGCCAGAGGCTGGTCTGACTTAGAGACAGGGGAGCTTCTCTATTTTTCTAACAGAAGCCATGCCCATAGTCCCCTCCTCCACTACCAAAACCCCATCAAACATAAACCCAACACACTACCCTCTAAGTACTGTAAGCTAGCACCCAATCTGAAGTTTCTGCATCAGTTAAATCGAGAGAGATGCATAAGCTGCCAAGCATAGTGGGTTCTGTGGCTTTGGTGCAGTTGATCAACAAGGGAATTATCTGAGACGCCATTTTGTGAAGTAGCTGCAAAGGCAGGAAAGAAGCTCTGTTAAACACTTTCAGGAGCCATACAATGTGTCTGATATCCTTATGCTCCATGACCTTTGTAAAAAGTCCTCGTTTTCATTGTGTGTTTCCTCATTTATACATCTCTGTGTCTCTTTGCTATCTCAGCATTATACTGCACCAGAAGTTCATCTTGGGTCAATTATATATTACTCTCACAAACACCTTTTCAGACTTTCTGCTTTCCAAATTACAGGCTAACCTAGATGATGAGTGTAATTTTCATTACTGGTTTTCAAATGTGATTTTACATGTACCTGCACACATAAGATCAGCTGAGGCTCTGCTACCAGGTAAGGTATTATTATTACAAACTTTGCAAGACTGCTTTGTTCTTAGCATTATTTGCTATAGATCTGCAACATTTAATGTCATTACTGTTGTATGTCATTTATCTAGATATCAACAGGCATTGGGACAAAATATTTACTCCTTTAAAAAAGATTCCCTATCTGGCTCTTCAACCTTGTAATTTCCATCACCTTTGTTTTGTTTTGTTTTGGGGTTTTTTGTTTGTTTGTTTTTTAAAAAAGGAGTAGAGTATTTAAAAAATCTTGGTAGTTCCTTAATCACTGGTAGGACGATATCTGTAATATCATTTAAAATATAAGACAACCTCATCCTTCTTATGACTGCATTACACTGTTGGCTTATTCTGTAATCAGCTACATTAATTTCCATTTTGCTGGTCTTCATATGTAAGCACCAACTGTCAATTCTAATCACCCTTTTAAAGAAATAAAGCTCACATACCTTTCACTCTTATTTGTCTGCAGAATCCTATCAGCTGATTCTACAAAAATCTTCCATGGGGGCCTGCTGTGAGAGAAAGCATATGGATGTGAGAGTGGTTTGCAATGCAAGATAGAGAAAACTTCAAAAAAGAAAATGGGAAAACAACCTATGGAATAACAACTATTTATGGAGCAGATATTCTGCCTATCTCTGAGGTTCTTCAGATTAGAATTAAATTTATATGTTGAAAATGTCTGACAGTTTTTTAAATAGGTAATAATGAAACTGTATATTTGAATTGAAATGCAGTTTATAGATAGAACTGCTAGATGCTCAGTAGGTGCTCTCACCCATGAAATCCCTAGCTTCTCTGAAGTTCTTTGTAATGATGTATAAAAGATCAAGTGTCATGTTGGATCCTGCTCCTGACGCAGTTAACTATCTCCAAAACATTAAGCTCAAGTCAAACTAATAAGGTCTTTTGCAGTTGTTGTTCAAACAGGATCTACTTTATTATTAATACTCTATCTTAACTGATGATCTCAGACTCCTCTTGTATCAGTATCTTTATATTTTTCAGAACATGAATGAGTATAATGTGTCTTCCTGTGCAGGAAGAATAATAAACATCAAGTCTAAGTTTGTGTGTGTTTTTGCTGGTGATGCTGAGATAGGAAAGACTTGGACAGAATGCTGGAAAGCTGACATCACTGCAAAGTCAGAGATAGTGTTAAGAGTTAAAGTGCATTTTCTAAAATGGTTTACTTTAACTGAAAAAGTATATAATCTGGGTATAGAAAATGAAATGTTATCAAACATCTACTTTTTATACTGCACTTTTGAAGATATTATTAGGTCTATATTAAGTTTATCATATAGCTTATATATATATAACAGGATGACATGCTAACTACAAGAAGATAATCACAGAATCACTCAGAATCACAGAATGATGGGGGCTGGAAGGGACCTCTGGAGAGTATCTATTCCAATCCTCCTGCCAAATCAGGGGAACCTAGAGAATGTCACACAAGAATGCATCTAGGTTGGTTTTGAATGTCTCTGGAAATGGAGACTCCATCACCCCTCTGGGCAGAGAGTGCTCTGTCACCCTCAAAGTAAATTCAGTCCAGATTGCTTAGGGCTTTATCCAGTTCGGTCTTAGAAACCTCCAAGGATGGAGACTGCACAGTCTCTCTGGGCAGCATGTTCCACTGCTGGACTGTGTACATGGCGAGAATTCTGTCCCTTTTACCCCTGAAAACCCATGTACATATCCAAACACATATATCATCTTAATGGATTTTTATGTAAACATGGCAGCCCAGGACTCTTACAGCGTACTTGAAACACTCCATGGGCTTCTCTGTGGCTGGACAGAGAGTGCATTTCACGTCAAGAAAAACAAACATTTCAGGTGTAACAAAATGTTGTGGGATTTTTGTTTGTTTGGGGTGTGTATTTTTGTTTGTTTGTTTGTTTTTCCTAAAACGCTTATTCCATGAGAAAAATATACACTCAAATGTTTTGTCTGGAAAAGAAAAAATATCAGTGTGAATGGTCTGTTTTTTTTGCCAATACTATTTCTCAGTTTGGGTTTTCACTACTGGTTTGACATTCTTTCTGGACAATGAGAGTTTTGCAATAACTAATTGTTTTCCAATCTTTCAAGTGTAAACATGGATTCCTAAGAGATATTAAATGCTATAGTTAATGAGGCAGAGTGGATTTCTTTTAACAGATGTTTGAAGAAGAAATATTTGAATGGGTGTAATGTACCAAAAAAAAACGTTGATAGGAAAAAAAAAATGAATAAAATAAGGCACAAGAGTGTCAGGAAAGAAAGATCTTGTATCTTGAGCTTTTTTGTTAGATTATTGAGGTAATGATGAAAGCAGCACTGTTCCTTTAACATGACACTGCATTTCCACCCCATGTAGCACAGGTGTTTATGTGTACAAAGGCAAGAAAAACAAATCTAAGTGAGTACCGCTAGCCAGCTCAACATGAAGATGTAGTAAGACTCACTAAGGCCTTGGGGATTATTCCCATACTCACAATGCAAAGAATTGTTAAAGGCAAGACTGACTCTTATGTAGACCACCATTGGTAGTTTTGAGTGAAAATATAAAATAGCTTCATTCCACATAGTTATAAGAGTACCACCAATACAGGAATGAGTAAGGAGATGCTTTGAAACAAAAGTCAGTCTTGTCATCAGTTGTACATCCACTAAGATGGATCATTGCCAATGCATTTTATATTTCCTCTGTTATATTTGATTATACTCAAATTTCCCTAAATCCTTTAGCAGAATTGCAAATTATGTCTTTATTTAGAAACAAATACACCCACAAAGGCATTGTGTACCTTCTTGTGTGCAGTGTATGGTGTTAGTGACTACAAAGATAGAGTAAAATACTTCAGACATTTCCCCAGATAGTCAAACAATGGCATGTGATAGTTTCAATACATTTGCCACTGGAAAACAATGAAATTCACTGAATGTACTTTAGATCATCATAAAGGAATGAAAGTCAAATTCCTTCTGGGAGAAGAGAGAGAGTGTATGTGTGCATATATATTCTGTGTAAGCTACACAGAGTAATCAAGTATTTCCCATCTATAGTCAGTACAGATATGTTTCTACAAACTGATACAGAATTCACAGCATGTGATTTAATACAATACTTCTTGTTCTCCTTAATAATTCTGAACCCAGGAAAGGGTTGAAAATAACGGTCTTTCTTTCTTACACTTTCTTCTGTAAGATTTGTACTAAAGGATTTGCACTAAAAATAGTAGTCAGCTGATGTACATGAGCAGTTTTGTTGTGTCTGTGGGATACCTGCTGATTTACATGGTACTGTGGGGTTTCTCAGAAGAACTTTAAGATGGGTAAAATATGCTCAACCTCACAGATCTTTGTGTAATAGGAATCTAGGTCATAAGCAGTTAGTAACCAGCATGACTGAGAGGCCCATATAGTGAGACTGGAAAAATCCTGTGAAATGATGACATGTTCATTCTTTTGAGTCTTGTCATTAAAAAGCCAAGTGATTACTGATTTGTACTGATTTGACCTTTGCTATTCACTTGCTGACTAGATATGTTTTCTGATTTTTTTTAATGACATTTCATAAAAGTGCTAGGTGAGAATTCACTGTTTCCTCAAGCATTCACCTCTGAATATACCCACTAAAAGAACTGTAAAGAAAAAAAATAATCTCCATTAGATAATAATCTTATTTGGTCAACATTTTTGTCAAGTCCTACATATCTCCTTGATAAACTTCTTGAACCTCCCTCCATTCTCATTAAAAAAAAAAAAAAAAAAAAGGAAAACACTCTCCTTAGTGTAATGACAAACTTTTGTATTAATTTCAAAAAGTTACAATTCAAGACTGGGTGTTACCATCTATCACAGCCAAGACTGCATTTGAGAGCATGAATAGTGAACATCTGTGGTTTGACACTAAGAAGCTACTCTATACGTTTTGAAGCAGGAAGATACAGCACAAATAGGAGAAATGCTGATTCCTTTGACAGCTGAGATTTCCTTCTTTTTTTTTTTTTTTCTAATCAAGGAGGATTTATTCCAGTCTGTGAATTCATCTTGCATCAGGCACAATATGCCAGTTTACACTGCTCTTGGCCCCCTAAAACATTTTGACTCATTATTCTGCTACTTGTTAAATGCAAATAATCTGCCATTGAATCACTTGCTTGCAAGCAATCTCTCTTTAACCTGATAAGCTTGGGAAAATTTCCTTTTTAGAGCTGTCAGGTGCATGTACAACAGGAATTTGTCATGTTCTACTGCTAGACCATGCAGAGGTCACTATCCTGGATACAGTTAAGCTGCTGCTGATGTATGTGTTCACTGAAATAATTTCAGAGTCACTATCAGGTCTTTTTTTCTGGATGTCCATAAGATAATTACAGCAAATGGTTACAAACAAGGTAGATGACAGAGCAAAATGCTCTATCTAGTCCTAGTCTCTCTAACAGCTACTGTTATCATTTACTATTAAACCTACCTATCTCCTAGAGCTACTGGATACATCTTTAAATTGCACATGCTGCAACTGATAAAATAACTGCTCTGATGCCTGTAATTTTGACAGTTCTGGCTGTTGTATCTAAATTCAGCAAAATTAGGTATGCATCTTTTTCCTCTTTTTCTTTTTATTTTTTATTTTTTTTTAATACAGTAGTAGCATTCTGGAAGTGTTCAGAGTTCAATCAAGTTCAGCTTCATCTTGTAGTAAACACTGTGCCTATGCATGTTCCTCACAAAGGGAATAACCCAAAAGTTTTATGAATCCAGTATTCTTTTAATATTCTCTTCCTGTCTTGGTGATTTTTGAAAAAGTATATGCACTGTTGTAGACCATTATATCAAAGAATAATAAAAGTAATAACAAAAATCCTTCCTAGTCAATAAAAGTAATGATGTATGTATGGTTTATTAACTGTATACTTAACATCAAAGTAACATTAGGGTCTTCTGTGGGAGCCAGTAACCCCAGTAGGGAGCTAAGCACCACATAGCTACTTGCTCACTCCCGCTGCAGCAGGATGGGGAAAAGAATTGGAAGTGCAGAAGTGAGAAAACTTATGAGTCAACATAAAGACAGTTAATAAGTAAAAGAGAAAAAGACAAAACGAAAGAAAACCAACTGATGTAAAAATGATCACTCACAAGCAGCTGATAGGTGCCCAGACAACAATGACAACTCTTAATAAAGTTCCCCCACTGTTTTTATTGCTGAGTATGGAATGTCCCTTTGGACAGTGGGGGTCAGCTATCCCAGCTGTGCTCCCTCTCAGCCTTTTGTCTGCCTCCAACCTACTCACAGTGGGGAAGAAAGCCTTGATGCTGTTGAAGCACTGCTCAGCAATAGGTAAAACGTCTGTACATTATCAACACTGTTTTGATCACAAACCCATAAGGGGTGTTAGGAAGAAAATTAACTCTATCCCAGATTAAACCATTATAGGGGCTAAGCATGCATGGTATCAAACACTCTCTTAATGCACGCACATTTGTTTTGTTGTTTTTTTCATCCTTGCTGCTTCACAGAGAAAACAGTTCAATTCTTAATATCTTCTTCACTGCTAGATTTTTTGTCTTACACAGCAAAGGCAGGTGTTTTTATTAATCAAGATCTTGGAGCTTCTTTCTGCTGCTGTGCTGTTTGAATATTTATACACTAGAATGTGTTATAATAATGTTAGAGTAGGCATACTAGGTATCCTTAGGGAACAGAATATGCAGCATAAACTGTGATAGATAATTACTGTGAAGTGACTGCAATACTACATCTCTACTACAATATACTGTATGTGGTTGCATTGACATATATGAGCACATCCTACAGACGTCAGGATTTATACTAGATCTTAACATTGACATTACTCTGATACGAGGCAGTATGTTGTTGGAGATAACTCTTTTGATTCAGACTTAAATAAGACTTTCCTTTTGAAACTATATAATTGGAAAGACCACTTTTTTCTTTTTTTTTTTTTTTTTTTAGCTATGCATGTTTAAAACTATCACAGAATACTGCTATTCGTGTAGGTGTAAACAAAGATTTCAAAACGAGGACTGCTGACCTGTATTGCTGTGGCCTAGCCACTTGCTGTACTCTCCTGACAGACGCAGTTGTTAGAAGGAAACATAATCTACGGGTTCTACATTTTTAATACTGTGTTTTCCAAGGAGGTGTTGCCACAGAATGATCATAACTGCTAAACTATCTCTGAGCATTGCAGCTGTAACATCAAGGCCCCATCATTAGTGTCCTTGCAGAGACATACATGTGAAGGCGGTATGTAGATTTCTGTTTCATAGGTTTGGAAGCTTTTCCAGACATGTTAATCTCTGTTCTGCATGGGAAACAGAAAAAAAGAGAAACAAACACAATCTAATCCCTGTATATCCAATCAATATTTTAGAGAAAGGTTGCAGATTTTTTAAAGAAAATGTTAAACCAATCTCATTTTAAGAGAGAGATAAATCGTTATTCACAGAAATAGCTCATCTGATTTCAGGGGGCTTGGTTTGAGCTGAGCAAAAGGGTTGGCCCAGGTCACTTTTTTTTTTTTTTTCCTTCCCTGGGTCTGTACACAGACTCCTGCTGCTACTGTTTCAGTTGTAGAATACTTCGGGCTTGTTCTGTGGTGTCAATAGGGCAAGAAAAGAATCAGTGGTTGGGAATAAAAGCTAATAATTTCTTGGCAGGCTTCTCATGAATTAGGCCCATTTTCACTGTGTGAAAAGTAAATGAAATTGCTACTTAAGTATTTTCTAATGATTTGAATAATATATGTTAATTAAAAAAAAATCTCTAAGTTTAGACTGACTTTATTTTCTGACAAAAGTCAGCAAAACAAGGAAAGGTGAGATACATCTGTAACAGAGTCGCTTTTTCCACATAAAAATGATGCTATTTTCCAGAAATGAAAGAGGTAGAGCTTCTAGCAGTACACAAAAGTTTGATTTAGATGTTAGATTTTTAATCCAAACAAAATTATGTTACAGTTACTGATTAAGATTTTATTACATGCATTTTTTTCTTCCTAATTAAATAAGTGGAACTCTTCGTTTACCATTATATAAATACTTGGAGTGTGAACTGCAGCTAGAGTATAAATGTCTGTGTTGTCTTTCAAGTCCTCTCCTGAAAGGATCACATTTTCCTCTTCTTTATCTCATACATGCAAGCACACTATAAAACCATTAAATTACCACATTTGAAAGGAAATAGATAGGCTCCAATTTCCCTTGAAATGGGTTCATTTGTTAACTTCTAAACTTTCCCTTAGTAATTTTCAGACATAATATATAGTGCCAATCTCTCAGTACTTTCAGCACTCAAGTTTCTCTCACTTTGAGGCTGTTTTTAATGTGTTGACTTCTTAGTTCAGACTACTACAGACTTTGCTTAAATGATTGTTTCTATCATTTGTGCTGCTTGAATGTACTATACCTCATACTGAAAAGAAATTTTGACTATATAGTCTTAACCCTACAGGGTGAAAGGACAGTTAGAAGACATATTTTTATACCTATTTAGTTTTTGATACTTTGCATGCAAATGTATGCCTGAGTTGAATTTTAGGAAGGCTAAATTTCAGTTAGAGAAATGCACAAACAGGAGTTCAAATCTTGAAAGATATACTGAACGTATCTGTCATTTAATATTGAAGTCTTGCTTGGATTTAGACAAGCAAGATAACAGAGGTATTTCTTTCTGAAAATTGCCTACGTGTATAAAGGGTTTTTTTAAAAAAACCTGTTTGTTTTTTTTTTTTTTCCTGGTTTCAGTTTCCATTTGAGCACCAAGTTCTTCATTACTTTTACTATTTTAAGCTTGTAATGTAGAGCAGTGTTATTATGTTTTACAAGTAGTACATAAAGGTCAAGATTTAATTTGCCTACATTGTGTTATGTGAAAACCAGGTGTTTAATTTAAAACAGATCTATGGGATGTCTAAAAAGCTAATGCAGATAGCCTGGCATTTCTAGAGTGACTCTATCCCATCTATTATCTACAACAGAATTTTAAAACAGAGGGCTATTTAAATCATCTTCATATACTTCCCTTGTTACTGATAGAGTTTCAATAACTAGGTACAACAATACAACTAAATTTACATATCCAATTTAAAGGATATTAATGCTTCCCTGAGAAATTGATAGCCAAACGTCCCTGTGTTATCAACATTGGTTTGGTCACAAATTCAAAATATAGCATCACAGAAGCTGCTATGAAGAAAATTAATTCCATCTCAGCTAAAACAAGTACGATAAAAAAATACTAGATAAGTTTCTGCAATTTGTTCAGATTGCAGACATCAGTGGTAAATTTTGTTTCTTCTTTTTCAGAAAAAAAACCCTGAATCCTTAAGTGTTGTCCATTCATCTGCATTTTCCCATCAGTTCTTCCTCTATCCTAAGACCCTGTACACCTAAGTTTTCCTGTCTTTTAATTTCAGTTCTGTTGAATTTTGAATATAGTAGGTCACATCTAACCATTATGTTTGTTGTTTATCTGAGTGTTTAGCTTCAATAGAATCTAGATATATGTTGTAGAATAAAATATATCTCACCGCATATACCTTATTGACGATATTTGAGTAAATATCTATGATTCAGAAACTTGCTTATATTTGCTTAAGTACATCCATTGTTTAACACCTAATGCTAGAATATAACAGATGAAGGATGCTGTGTGACATCAAGTGTAGCAAGCTTTACAGGATCTCCATTTGCCCTGCAATAAACTATACTACAAACAAGTAATTACAATGCCCAGAGCAGTTAGAGGACATGACTCCTGGTGAAAACCCCAAATTATATTTGTACTGTACTTAGGAAAAGTTTCTGTAGCACAAGTGACATAAGGAAAAATATCAGATTAAAGAGAAAAAGATATAAACCCATAGTTCCCATTTTGGTCATAAACCTTGCAGCTGTTTTCTTATCAACTTTCCAAGTAATAAAACTAGAAAAAGCAACGCAAGTTTTGGAGCTCATGGAAATAGAAATTGTAGCATAGACTGATATAGCGGTGACATATCACATGTCTCTTTGCTTATGCCTTTCATTTAATTCCAGAGAACTTGTTTTCCACTATCTGTTGTTTTTTATTCCAAATCCAAAGGATATCATAATTTTAAAATTACCAGATCACAATCAGAAAACATCTGCCATTTCTCTGTTATTAATCAGAAAATTCATATACTAAAAAGAGTATTTCAGGAATCTTCAGATTTCTATTTTTATGTTATTTTACAACAAACTCTTACTGATCTTTAAATTTCTTATTTTTCCTTCATACCTTCCTGTCTTTTATTGCTCTTCTTTCAGAAGTTCCCTGAGCTGGTACTTCAAGACTAAGATAAAAACATCTCTTAATCTTCTCATGCATAAACTGAGCAAATAGATTTTTTCCAGTATTTCACTAGAAGGCAACTTTTCAGTGCTGAGGTCACTTCTCCCCCTCCCCCCAGTTACCTTTGCATGAATTTGAACAATGACCTTCAATATCTGCACTTGTGAAAATGCTCAGATATATGCAAAAATCTATGGAAAGCCTTAACATTCTAAAATTAACACTTCAAGAAAAGGAAAAAAAAAGTATTTGGGCACACTAGTGATGTTACTAGTTCTATTTTCCTCAGTGTTTTCTGTTCTTTAGGGGTAGATCTGTATTCTACTACCCCTTTCTAACTTTAAGAGTTAACACTTGTTGACAGATTTCCTCCTTCAAATGTTTGCTCATGCCTGACAATTTTAGTGACCTTCTATGATGGAGTTAGTGTTATTGGATAAGGCAAGACAAACTGACATTATCTACCTGGACTTGTGCAAAACAATTGATACTGTCCTATACAACTTCCTTGTCTCTAAAGAGGAGAGAGATGGATTTGATGGATGGACCACTCAGTGGATAATGAATTGGCTGGATGGTCACACTCAAATTGTTGCAGTCAACAGTTTGATGTCCAAGTGGACATCAGTGACAACAGGTGCTCCTCAGGGGTTGGTATTTGGACCTGCACTTTTTAACATCTTTGTCAGTAACATGGAAGTGGGATTGTGTGAATCCTTGGAAAGTTTGCTGACAACACCAAGCTGTGTGGTGCAGTGGACATGAAGAGATGCCATCCAGAGAGACCATGACAGGCTTAAGTGGTGATCCTGCAAAGGTTCATGAAGTTCAAAAAGACCAAGTGTAAGATCCTGCACATGAATCAGGGCAATCCTGAGCACAAATACAGGCTGGGCAATGAGTGGATTGAGAGCAGCCCTGCAAAGAACTTGGGGGGGTTGGTGGATGAAAAACTGAATATGAGCCAGCAATGTGCACTCCCAGACCAGAAATACAATTGCATCCTGGTCTGCATCAAAAGAATTGTGGCCAGCTGGTCAAGAGAGGTGATTCTCCCTCTCAATTCCACTCCTGTGAGACCCCATCTGGACTACTGTGTTCAGCTCTGGGGCCTCCAGAATAAGGAATATGTGGAAGCAGGTCCAGAGGAGGGACACAAAGTTATCAGAGGACTAGAACATCTCGCCAATGAAGGCAGGCTGAGAGATCTGGAGCTGTTTAGCCTAGAGAAGAGGAGGCTCAGGGGACACCTTATATTGGCCTTCCAGTACCTAAAGGGGGCCTACAGGAAAGATGGGGAGGGACTAAAAAGTCCTATCCCTGTAGTGATTGGATGAGGGGTAATGGTTTTAAATGGAAAGAGGATAGATTTAGATTAGATATTAGAAGGAAATTCTTTACTGTGAGGGTGGTTTCCCAGAGAAATTGTGGATGATCCCTCCCTGGAATTCTTCAAGGTTGGGTTGGACAGGGTTTTGACCAACCTGGTCTAGTGAAAGCTGTCCCTGCCCATGGCAGGAGGGTTGGATCTAGATGATTTTGAAGGTCCTTTCCTACCCAAACCATTCTCTGATTCTGTGGGTTTGCCTGGTGCTTATCCTGAACACCTAATATAGCATTTCCTTAGCTTGAATGGCATTGTCAGAGCCTGTTTGTGGAAAGGCATAACAATAGCTTTAGAGTTTGTATCATGACATCTAACAGCTATCAGCATTACATACTCTCATTGTATAGATTTTTTAATTGGTCCAGTCTTACGCATGGAACAGATACACACACACAATACAGACAGAGTGCATGCTGCTTGTGTTTAGCAAAAACTTTTATGATTGTATAGGCAAGAACAGCCACAGATTTATTACAAATATTTTCTGGTTTTCTCTGTTCCTGCAATTTAGTTTCTCCTGTGCAACTTGTTGGGAATTTATAACATGCCTGAAAATTCATAGTAGAGGAAAAAGGATGTTTTGAACTGGATATCCATGGATAAGGTAATTATCATTATAACAGTGCTGAACTCATATTTTTCCCATTAATATTCCTGCTGTCAATATCCCTCTTTATCATCTGCAACTTCCTTAAAGATTTCAGTACTTGAGATTTCTTTGTGAAGCAGGGATTATAGGAACCATTAACTACTGCTAAGAACGTAGATATCCTAAAAAGCAGACACAGAGTTTTGTGTTTAATATTCTTTATGGGTTATATTGTTAACTGTAACCTCTTCTGGGACCTAGAACAATGAGACTCTGCTTCTCTTCAGATCCTTTGGCAGTATCATAATATCAACAGAAATAATTATAGTGAAGACAAATAGGGAAAATAGGACTATTTTTTTTTTAAATATTAAACATTTATCTGAACTTTAACACACTTTGTTCTACTTATTCATGACATATATTTTATTTCTTTCCTTACAACACTCCAGTAAACCAATACTGATTTAATTTAAATATTTTTGTTTGAAAAAAAAGATAAACAAATGGAAAAGAGTTGTTATAATTTGTGATGTTAAAGACTTCTGTTTCCATATGCTACAATTTCTTTTTCATGTACACAGTATCGTCTAAAAATGTATAAATTTTAAAGCCAAAAAATGCCATATGAACCTTTTCAGAAGAAAGAAAAATTGTCTGAAGTTCATAGATGCTTAGTTGTAAAAAGACATTTGATCTTGATCCAGTAACTTCAAATAATGAAAAATCTAATAATTTATGTAGGCAACTTTTTACCAGTTAATTATTTGTATTGTTAATGTACTTTTTTTCCCTAGTATGACAGTGTTCGGCCTCCAGCAATTGTGCCTTGTTAATTTTTTTTCTTTCTGCATTGAAATTAAAGAGTCATCTAGTTTCAGAAATATATTCCCTGAATTGATACTTCAAGACTAAGATAAAAACAGCTCTTTATCTTCTCATGGGTAAGCTAAGCAAACGGAACTCAAAGAAGGAAAATTTTCTCCCTCTCAAGTTACTTGCTGCCATTTTTTTCTAAATTCTTTTTTTTTTTTTTTTTGATGATTGATGCCAAACCTGAAATAATTTAATCAGTACTGATTTTGTCACAGATGTTTCCACAGAAAGTAGCTCCTCTTTGTTAATTGACACTGCTCTACTTGGGTATCCATGCATTGCACTCACCCTTCAATCTGAAGCATAATACCATCAGCTAGCAATTGTTTTTGAAAGTGTTTTAATTGATGCTGTGTGTTGCTGACTTCCACCTTTACCTGTTGGAGCTGGATTTTTTCCCTGGGTACTAGAGCTCACTTTTGGCAGTACTAAAAATTCAGTGTTATTCTACAAATTTTTATTTTAGATGTAGATAAAAATAACATGAGGCCAAGAATAGATTCCTGTGGAACTCTATTAACATTATCCATGTTTCTCATTAAAATTACCATTGAGATCTAACATTAAAATGCTTTTAAAATGATTAATAAGGTTTCCACTGATACTGTATGATGCTAATTTCATTCAGGCTGTTATGTGGGATTAAGTCTAATGCCCCACAAAAACGTATTATGCTGTTTACCTTTATAAATCAACCTTGCAAAAGCAATTAAAGCCCATATGAGTTTTATATTTCAAATGTTTCCAGAAACCATGCTCAATGGTGTATTATCATCCTCTACATCTTTACCAGGTTCTTCTCCTATCAGTCTATCTGTGAATTAGCCTGAGAAATATGTAGAGGTAATTGACTCTTGACTACTTGTCATTTTAAATAGTAAATGAGGACCAGCAAATATTCCCTTCACAGACCTAAAGGAACTCACATTGGTGACGCTGGAGTTACTGATTGTGGTGTCCAACCTCCTGAACATAGCAAGCATGCCAACAATTTTTGAAAGCATTCCAGTACAGATCCCATCAGCTTCCATCTGCATAACACAGACCAGTAATTCTGACCTTTTTTTCTCTGGGAAGACTGGTAAGAATGAATGTAAAGAACAGAAGTAGTGGCTTCTGTAGAGTCAGAACTCAGATCTATGGGAGTTCTTTGAAGGAAGCAATGAGCCTGTGCAGAAAGGCTGATATGACATCTTTTGATTTCCAAAGGCAATCAACACAATCCCTCAGCAAAGGTTGTTAAAGAAACTGAGCTGCCATAAGATAAGAAAGCAAGTCTCCACATGGATAAATAACTTATTAAAAGATAAGAAACAAAGCACTGAAATTTTTTTTCTCTCTCTCTTTTCTTTTTTAAGTGCTGACTACAGGAGTACACCCTGGAGGCTCTTCGTTCATTATGAAAGAAATAATCAGATGACAAAGCTTGTTGGTACTAACAGGTATTATAGAGTGGCATAAGGTGAAGGCCAGTTGGACAGCCTGGGTGATAGAACCACAGGTCAGGTTTAGTGTGGTGGGGTGGTATGATGACTCACCACTCATGGGCTGCTCCATACAGGGTATGACTGTCCTCCCTGGGCCACACAGCAATCCGATGGAAAAGTGCAGGTTGCAAAAGGCAGGGTCCTGGCTCCTGCCTCCCCTGACAATTTCCTCCTGCAGCGGACCAGAGGGTTGAGGCACTCCTTTGGCTCAACTCCTTATCATCTTAGATGATAATTATTAATAATTATTAAATTATTAATTAATTATTAATAAGTCTTGAATTTCTGCTAAACTGTGTCAAACATATTCATCAGTGAGATATGGACAAATGTAAGCCATGCATGTGGAAATACTCAATCTTAACTTCAATACACTTTAGGCTTTATATAAGGACTGATATTTTGGGTTTATGATAGACTGTTCTGCTAAAATGTCAGTGCCAAGTGTTAGGGGCCAGGCCACTCACTAGACAAATAACAGATGCTCTTTTCCCCACAAGGGAAGAGAAAGGGAAAAAAAGGGAACAGACTTATGTATTAGAAAACTAAAACAGCTTTAATGAAAATAATAATTAAAAAAATATTAAATATATACAAATATATACAAAATGTAAACAAATCCTTGGTAGTAACACTGAGCATTATCACTGTTAGAAGCAGGTATGGAAATATGCCATTAACTTCAGAAAGTGCAGCTACCTAGAAAAAACTTGGCTGAAAAGTAAAATCCCTGAACTTGAGTTGTGTTCTAAGTCAAACCAGGACAGTCAGTTATGTTCATTATTCATGAACAGTAGGAAAACAGAAGTGAATTTTCAGAATTAACAGAGGAAAACAGTTCATTTTTGTTCTCTGAAAGGTAGTGTGTGAACAGGCCAAAGTAGTAAATTTAAAAAGCATATAAAAGTATCATTCTGTTTTAGTCGGTAGACATGATCTTCAGGTGTGATAAGCATGTTTCTGAATCACATTGTCTGCATATAAAGTTTTACTTTTGATCTTCTGGTGGGATAATGGCACAATAGATACACACAAATAAATAAAAGCAGCTCTAGCTGGTGCACAATATAAACGTTTTCAGCTAGAATACATAGCTATTAAACAAACAAGTAACATAACAAACATATCTTTTGTGATTTGCTATTTGTTGGAAAAGTTCAACAAGAAGTCCAAGCAGTGAAAAAAGCACAGATACAAAATAATGAACTGAGCAAAATGAAACTTTTAGGGTTTATGTGATATATCTGTGCCACTCCCTGGAACTTAAGAATTGGAATTTAATTGCAAAAAGCAATGTACCTAATGCACCAGAGAATACACTCTTAGGAATGCGGTATTGCACATGTAGAAGACAGATGAACATTCTAAGAGTATAAAGATCTACATTTTTTTATGGTAGAATATTTTCAACTGTATTTGTTAACATCAGATAATGTCTTTCTAATGACATCAAGGATCCTGGGTAAAGAAAATAATACCAGTTGTATGAATTCGTCTCTGACATGGACACATTTCACAATTCTACAAAAATATTGTTTTCCTATATACCACAAAAAACTTTCAAATGATTATTTATTCCTTATAAAGATAAATTGTTTAGAACCTGTAAATAGTAAATTAATAAAGAAAATAGTACAAGTTATATTTCACCATTCAGCATTTTGCTGAATAAATTGTCATGACTAGCTATGACCTGATTTTGAGTGGGAACCATCCTATGGATGCACAGTTTGGGGAACTCTTTCACACTGCTCTAAATATTTTGGCAATCATTTTTAAAACAAACAAGCAATGAAAAATCCCCCTTGCCTACTGAGTTTTGATTACTTCAATATACTGCATACTCAAAAGAGGATGAAATAGAAAACCTGAGCTGGAAGTGTGAGAAACAGAACTCTTTGTCAGTTTTCACAGAACAGTTCTTTGTCATTTAAAATGAGAAGACTGTGCTACACCAAGTCTTTTGTGAGGCATCTGTCAAACTGATTAGAAAAAAATATCCTTTCATAAGTTACTTCTGTTCTAACATGCATGTTCTTTCTCTCTTTTATGTCATTAATACATCCTGTAGGTATGGAATTACATTAGTCAACCTATGGTACCTAACACTGTCCTTCTTAGACAGTAGAAGCTACTTAAATGATTACTAATCAGAAAATTTGTATTAGTACAAATGCAGTGTTTAAACTGTATAAACAATGAAGTACAAGCAGTCACAAAGAGAAAGCTCAAGACTAAAATAATATAATTGTCGGGGGTTTTTTCCTATTAAAATTATATTCTGCTTACTATTTGTATTGCCAAGCTTTCATCATTATTTAAGTCTATTCACACATGTAAAATGCTATGATGGTGGAAGTCCTCCCATTTGCCGTTAGTAAAGACAACTAGTTTTTCACTTCAGCTTTAATCTCAATAAAAAATATTCTATTTATTTGCAAAGGACATTATACTCTTCTGGTTTGATGTATAAGATACTGAAGATTTGAACCATCATCTTGTGTTATAATGTATAAAGCAATCTTCATAGCTGTCTCTCAAGGCCAGCACTATTAATTTCACATACTAGAAGACGACCCTTTTATTTCTTTTTTCACTAATGGAATTTCCCACAAGCTTTCACCTTCAGGATTGTTGTATTTTTCTATGTACGCTCTTGGGAGAAGAGTTTTGTCCCAGTTGATAAATTCACCCCCACACTAGCATGTACTCAGCAGTTGAATTTTTTTATTTGTTTGGTCGGGGTTTGGTTGGTTGGTTGGTTGTTTTTTTGTTGGTTTGTTTGTTTGTTTTTTCCTTTGTGTTTGTTTGTTTGTGGTTGGTTTTGGTTTTTGGTTTTGTTTACTTTCTTTTCAGGGGTACATGGAGTGAACATGACTTAGCTAGAGAGAGAATGAATCATCTTGATTATTGCAGCAAAATTTTTTTCTCTCTGAAGTGAAAGTCAGAAATTGCTTTGATTTACATTAATCACACATTTTTTCAAGCTTTCTACTTACTCTTCCACCGTGTGTTTTGGTACAGGGAATTAGTTCATGCCCACTCTAGTCAGGCCAGGTAATATTACTAACATACACATTTCTTCCTTGAAGTAATGAATCAGTCCCTAACCAGAAAACCTTCCTACCTATACAGCTCCAATGTATTGCGTCTGCATTCATTCTGTCTGCTGTGTGCTACCAGCTGTGATTTTGCTCCTTGTACATGAGAGACCACTGATATTAATAACTATTGTGTTCTCTGACAAGACAAACCTGTGAGTGTGCCCATGATCCAACATGTCACTTGTCTCTGTGCGTCTTCTGCAAACTGACAGGATTCATCTTTATTCAGGCTGCCTACAAATCCTGGCAGGAGGATATGGACCCATTCTACTTGCCTCTCTTTGCAAGACCAGGTAGGTAGCCTAGATTTGACAGCAGAGATAAGACACCATTTGCTTAACATCTGCTTGTACACACTCCAAGGTGCAGATTACACAAAAGGGCATTCAGAAATTCTAGAGTAGGCAAATTAAATGGGCAAGCAGCAAATACAAGTGCAAACTGGTCTTTGAGGTTGTTCTCCTTTAGTGTGTAGGCACATCCAGTAAGACTTGTGTGAATACATCCATGGTTGAGTTTAAAACTGCTTTGCTTACAGAGGGTCTTCAACACTGTTGCAATAGAAGGCTGTGGTTTACAGAGGGAGATAGTTTTATTGTGACATACTAGTGGTCAGTAGTTGATAAAACTGTGTAAGTTTCTCAGTGCTGACAAGCCTCAGAAGTGCTCTTAGTTACTCAGCTTTAGGCATATTAAGCAAAAATATGATCTTTTCCCTAAGATTAATTAAAACAAGAGTGTGGAAGGTAAAAGGTACCCTGCAACTTGGAAGCCAGGGATCACAACCTAGTAAGTAATGACTGCATTTAATGATCAGTCTGTAAGTAGTTTAGTTATGAATAAACATAAGGGTTTGGGCTATGGTTATAGATTTGTTTTCCCCTTTGCATACACTGAAGGTCAGGAAATATTTGAATGTTGGGTTCTCTTTGCAAGACAAGTACTGTCATTTAAGGTATTAAAAATACAATGGGCTTTTTACCATTCTACTACTGTTTAATGATCTAAATACAGCTCACCAGCTGCACCAGCTTTCACTGCTGTAGATCCCAATAAGAAATCTTTGCAACCAATAATGTCTCCATAGATAAAGTTTTGACAAACAGCGTACATAAAACAGAACACCCTTTTGTCCTAAGAAATGTTGCTTATCTTTATATGAGCTATAGAAAATTCAAATAAGAAAACTGTACTTATATAAACGTAATATGGGTATAGACATTCACTTTCCAGAAACTGAAGAGACAAACACCAAACAACAAAGGACCATGCCTTATAATATTAGAGAAAGATAAATGTGCCAGTTTGCTATAATGCAAAAGAGGAGCTCACTATTGATACTATTGTGCCAGGTTTTCATGTAGTAAATAGCATATGTCTCAAGAGACCAAGAGTCAGAAGAGTACAGGTGACTACATTGTACGCTTTCTTAGGTGCGTTTCATGATTCATTCAGAGTAAAACCACTTCTCTATTTTTCTTCCATTAAAAGTTTGGAAGTGAAAGATAATTGTCCTAAAATTGAAAATGATCATCCTCACACTTTGGCTAATAATAATAATAATAATAATTTAAAAAAATCCTGTTTGGGAAATTATTTCATGGTACTTCATAGGATTTCTGGTGAGTACTTAGTTTTCCCCTTCTATTCCTTTTTTATTTGTGTTTCCCATTTTGCTTTCCATTTTGCACTGTGAGAATAATTTTTACATATCTTTTTTCTGTGTCATATAAACTATGGGAGAAAAAAAATGAATAAAAATCTCAGTTGCTGTAGAAGAACGAAAGAAATTATCCTGAAAGGATTACTAGATTATTTTTTAAAAAGTTTTATGCAGTCAAGCAAAAATAAATAAATAAAAGCTTTCCATTAAAAATCCATTTTTATTCAAATGACAGTTGCTTAGCTAGTTTTCAGGTAGAATGGGTATTTGACTACGTTAATTTTGTCTGGATTATTTTTTTTTTAGTAGCAATCATTCAGGGTGGGGGATGGGACACAGCAAACTAAAAATTCTATTGTTCTGTCAAGAAATGCTTTACTATTATGCTGTGTAAGGGAAAATAGCTATATGCATAGCATATCTAAATTTATGTTAAGTATGCCAATACTCAGTGCAGCATTTTATGAATAGTTTCACACAATGAACGTAAGCTTGGAAAGAAAGGAAGTGGACTGGATTATGCTTTTAAGATTTGGCAAACTGAAGATAAGGACAAGTGATAAGCATTTTCTCGGTTTATGCACTGTGGACCTGAGGATATAATGGAGAGATAAGTAAAAATATCAGGCCTCCAAAGAGAGATAACATGACTAGAAATATTTTGACTACAGCAAATAGGAATAAAGAATCTCCCTCAAAAGAAGATCCTCTGACTACAGAACAGCTTGGGGTGATATGCAGTTTTACACCACCATGGGTCTTATGCCTGACTCCATAACATCCTTTAGTTCCTCATTCTTGGATCTGAATCAACTTCATGGACACCAAACTACCATGTAAGAAGTTCCGGAAAGCAAATCTTTACCTTGCACTGTCTGATAAAACACAGAAAGTCCTCTTTCCTTTCACTCCTTCAACAGGAATTTCAAGTGCGCTTCTAATATTTAAAAATAAAATAAATGCTGAGTTATAAAAAAGACACTTTTACTTTTTTTTTTTTTTAATAAATATTAACATTTTATATTTTCACAGGGTTGTCTATCAGCCTCTGTCCTTGTTAGAGTGGAAACAGAACTAATTCTATTCAGTGATTTTTTGCTTTTCAGTTGAGTTCTAACTCACTGCACTGTCTGAAGTCAGCAGCCTGTTCTCACAGGCAGTGTCTGCTGCTGGCAGTGATCACACCCCATGGTTAGAGT
>JANHFX010000772.1:19332-34240 GCA_027560015.1 Chloroceryle amazona | reverse complement strand
GAGGCGGCGGGGCAAGCGAGCGGCCGATGTCCGTCTGAAGAACTGCAAAGCACCCAAGAAGCTCATCTCCAACAACCACCTCCCACCCGCCTTCAAGCTGGCAGCCCCGGGCAGCCCCCACAAGGAGGGCAAGGTGGGTGCCCGGATGAAGTTGCCCAAAGCGGGTCCGGGCATGGGGAGCAAGATGTCTGAGCGGCCCCTGCACTCACTGAAGAGGAAGTCCACCTTCATCTCCCCCATCCCTGCCAAGAAGAGGAACCTGGTTCTGCGGAGCAACAGCGGTGGCATGAAGGAGGAGAAGCCAGAGGCCCCTCCCAGCCTCTTCAAGAAGATGCCCGTGGCCAAGAAGGTGAAAGCCAAGCTCCCCCCCAAGAGCTCTGGCGAAGCCATCCCGAAGCCCCTGCCACCAAAGGAAGCCCCCGATGTCTGCATCAAGATCACCTCCCGGGCAGCCTTCCAGGAGGCCACCAAGACCAAAGTGCTGCCTCCTCGCAAGGGACGTGGCCTCAAGCTGGAGGCAATTGTCCAGAAGATCACCTCGCCCAACCTGAAGAAGTTTGCCTGCAAACCGGCAGCCACAGCGGTGGCTACGGTGGCTGCCTATGGCTCCTCGCTGAACCCAGCGGGGATGGAGAGGGAGCGGGCGGTGAAGCACAGCGGGATGGCCCCGGCGGTGGGTGACATGCGGCTGCACAAACCAGCGACGGTGCAGAAGGTGCCGACGGCACCGATGGCTGATCAACTCTGCCGAAACCCCAACGGCCGAGCGCCGAAGGGGAAGCTGGGCGGCGGGAAGAAGCTCTCCGCCGATGGCTGCCAGGCCGAGGTGGGTGTGCCAGCCCTGGGGGCCCAGCCCGGCTCCACTATGGCGGCCAAGACCCTGGGGCTCCTGCCTAAGAAGAGGAACCGCAAGGGCAAAGCGGCGGCGGTGGGCTTGGCCAAGGCGCCTCTGGGCCCCGCGCCGCCGCCGCTGTCCCGGGAGCGTTCGGCCGGCCCGGGAGGCGGGGAGGAGGCGCCGCGGTACAGCTGGGACCAGAGAGCCAAGGTACCGCCTCAGGCGTTGTCCCCCAAGCCGGGGGCGGGAAGCCGCTTACCGGGGCGGGGGGGTATGGGGTGTGCGGAGAGGAGAGGCAGCTCCTCGCCCTTCTTGTGCCTCCCGGGGTGTGCGGGGCTGCAGCCGCGGCAGGGCCGGGCCGGGCCGGGCCGAGCCGGGCTGGGCTGGGCTGGCTCCACAGAGCGGGGCCGGCTCCCCGGGGAGTGCTCCTGGGTGATGCCGCTGTTGCCGTTGTAGGTGCGCTTGGCCATAGCCGAGAAAGCCCTGGAGTGTGAAGAGCACGATGTAAACCTGCCGCTGAGCGAGCACAACGAGCCGTGGTTCATGCGCTTAAATGCCTCGGGAGAAGTCCCTGTCCTGATCCACGGGGAAAACATCGTTTGTGAGGCAACGCAGATTATCGATTATCTCGAAGCAACGTTTGTAGACGGTAAGCCCGTGGGGGGGTGTGTGTAACCCTTCCCCGCGCAGGGTCTGGCGGCAGCTCCGTGGCACCACGTGTTGGTTTGCTCAGGACCAGAAAATAGCTTGGGAAGTGGACAGGTTCTCCTCCGAAGTGGTGGTATGGGGTAAACCCACGTCCCTTTAGGACGAACTGAAGGCCTTCCAGCACTTTTAAAAGCGGCGGTTGGTGAAACCCGGCCACTCTCCTCGTACCCCTGCAGGGAGGATGGAGAAGTCAGTAATGGCAGCACTGGGCTGCGCTGACCCTCGAGTGAAACTGATGCAGCACATGATGTGTTGAGAGGTGCTCAGCTGCTGTTGTCAGGCAGGCCCTGCTTCTCTGCAAGAAAAAACAAAACAAAGATGCCCCATTCCAAGAATAATCGTGTGTGGGAAAAGGAATTAGAATATTCCATTTTGGCTCCAAGAATACTGGAAGAGGTAAAAAAGTAGGGAGGTGGAACTACAAAGTGATCACGTGCCGGCTTTTGAAATCCTTTGTGCCTGTATTGCCAAAACCCAGGCTACCTCAATTTTTGAAGGAAATGAAGAATTGTGTTTATTTGGATGTGAAGAGGCAGCTTTTTGTGTTTTGGGAGTTTAGCGCTGAGATTCCAAGGCTTTCTTCAGAAAGCTTCATTGTTGGCTGGACATAATATATATTTAATGCTGATGCTCTTATCAAATGAGGAGTCAGGGTCCGGGCAGGGTAACTCTCTGCGGTGTGCAGGAATGCTTCTGATCACGCGTTGTGTAGGATTCCTGCAGCTGTAGTTGCACTGCAGCCATAGCAGCTTGTTGCAGCTTCAGTTGTGCCCTACTGCAGGGCTCGAGGGCTGTGTGCCTCAATCTCCCATCTCTAGAAGAACAGAATAGATGCTCAGTGAGGCTCTCTGATTTGAGGGCCTCTTAAATACATGTTTACATGGCTTGCTGCATAGGAGTTGGGATTATTCATGTGTTTTTAAATGAAGTATGTGTGTGTACGTCTCACCGAGCCGTGGTAACGCTGCCCAGTTATGGTGGGGACCAGGGAAACTTCATCTCAACTGTGGCTGTGTCATCTCTACCACTTGGACATAACCAAGGTAACTTTGAAAATGCTGCTTTTGGTCACTTACATGGTTCTTCTTTTCTTAACTTTATTCTAACTCGGTATTGCAGAAGAAGTACCAAGATTAATGCCAGAAGAAGGGAGCATGTATTATCCAAGGGTCCAACACTATCGAGAGCTTTTAGACTCCTTGCCCATGGACGCCTACACGCACGGCTGCATCCTGCATCCCGAGTTAACAGTGGACTCCATGATTCCAGCCTACGCTACCAGCAGAATTCGTAGTACGTGCTGGTACAGCTCTGAGTGCCCGTCGCGTAACGGGATGCTGTGTCGCGTTCATCTCGCGTCTTCGCTGCGCCTTAAGCAGAGTTTATTGAGCACAAATCTCCAATTTTAGTTGCAGTCCTTGATATACCTTTTATTGCTTTTTTTTTTTTGTAGTCTTATGATTTGAAAGGGGGAGAGAGGAAGTCTCATTTCTGAGGTGCCTGTGGAATTGCTTTTCCTAATGACTGAAAACGTGCTGCGTGTGTGTAGCAGAAGGTGGTGGCTGTGACTCAGCTGTGTGTATTTTGTTTTTTGATCTTCCTGTTTATCCCTATAAAGCAATTTGTAGGGAACAGCTCTGTTACTGCTCACATCAAACCACTATGCTGAAGGAAACCTAGGGTTTTTTATGGCTATAAGCCTGTAATAAGTTTACCTATTAAATTGAAGCAATTGCTTTCCTCTCAAAGTAGTGCAAATGCAGATTAGCCTCAGTGAAACAGAGTCTCTATCTAATAAAGTATAAGAGAACCATCAGGCTCTTTTTGTCTGAGGAATGTACTAGTATCAGCCTGGTGCTGAGGGAATGGAGGGGGGGAAAAAAAAGTGTGAAGTAAGTAGCTTGTTTTCATCAGACCAATGAAAATCGTTGAAGCACAATTTAAACCAAAATCCTGGTGCAAATAACGCAACAATATCAAAGCAGGATAAAGGATGAAACTTTGGTCTAGTAGAGTCAATGAGAAAATGTATATTTGGATAGGTGACATTATCTCCTTTGTTTTTGTCTATCAGGCCAAATAAGTAACACAGAATCAGAGTTGAAGAAACTTGCAGAAGAAAATCCAGACCTTCAGGATGCCTATATAGCAAAACAGAAGCGCCTTAAAGTAAGAAAACTCTTTGCATTCCTCCCCTTCATTATGAGCTTGTTAGTGTCAGATGTTTCCTTTCATGATGTAAACATTTGTTTCACCTGTCATTACCAGTCATGTCATGCAGTGCTTTAAACCTACAAGGCATGGAGCAATCTGTCCCCCAGCTCAGCTACACACTTCAAGTGTGTGCTGAAGTGTTGGACTGGTCCCACTGACTTCAAAGGTGAGTAGACATCCCTGCTGGTGTTGGGCTGTTGAGCACCCTGTAAGGTGAGGCAGAGCTTGTCATCTAGCATCTCTAATGGGGTTTTTTTGACTGTTACTGGAATTATCACCAGTATCCAAACAGCACCCAGCTGACCACGTGGGGAATATAATCACATTTTCTGAATAAGGACTGTAGTTTCTAAATTAGCTTCTCTGATAAAGACATAAACTCTGTACAATGATTAAAACACTAACCTGAATCTATATTTAGTCTAAGCTGCTGGATCATGATAATATAAAATACCTAAAGAAAATACTGGATGAACTGGAGAAAGTTTTGGATCAGGTTGAGACTGAATTGCAGCGTCGAAATGAGGAAACACCTGGTAAGGAATGGTTTTTGCCAAATCCAGTTGATGCTTCAGTTTGGGGAGGCCGAATAAACTGGTTGACAGCACTGTTGCAGGACAGGTTTTAATGTACCCAATTTGAATCTTTTAGTATATGCTGATTTAACTTCACAGGTGGAATCAATGCTGCTTTAAATCCTCATTTAGGTTGCTGCTGCTGTCAGTAGGTAGAAGTCCCACGAATCGTGTTTTTAGCATAGTGAGTAGAATTAGCTGTACAATTTTGCAGTATTTCATAAACAAAAGAAGGGAAACCTGAACTACAGAATATTACTCTTGATGTTGTAATTGTAGGCCTTGGTTCGCTACAATGCTTGTGACCGTAACGTTTAGCACGAGTTTATTAACATCTTGTTTAAATACTGAGCTGATATTTGTGGTACATGTGGAATTAGCAATCTGCATAAGTACTCTAATCAATAAGTAACTCCCCTCCCCAACCCTCTTGAAAAGCAGTTTGTGTTTACAGGCTGTCCACCCAAATGAAAGCTGAATTTTGACTAAGTGGGATTAGTCTTCTGCTTCTTCAGAGTCTGCTCCAGCTCCCACTGGAGCAGCTGGCACTGATAGGAATCCTTCCTCTGACTTGACCGAGAGCTACGTAAAGCATCAGTCAGTATGCTCAGATCAGTAATTCTTTGCATTTGGGTCTATAAATAGCTGTTGTAATAATGATCTACTATCAAGACAGTAGATTTGAACCAGGGTTTGAAAAACTAGGTTAAATTTGCTACTGACTTGGCATCAAGAGTCACAGAAAGTGGTTTAACTCACAAAGGATGGTAGGGTTTTGATCGGCAAACTGACTACTCATGGAAACTCATGCTGTAAACTGAGTGTGCTCTTGCTGGCAGCTATGCTAACTACCAGATATCATATCCTGGGTTTCAAAGGTCTCGGTGTGGTCAGTACAGGAAAGCCCTTTCAGGTGGTAGTGGCTCAGGTCACTGAGGATAAAAGTGTGGTGCTGCCTGGCAGCGCCTGCTCTCAGCCACCCCAGGAAGATTCACCCCTTTCCTTAGACTGGAGAGGGAGCCTGCGGTCTCCATCTGTGCTCGTGACTAATGGTGCTCGGTGTGAATATCCATTGCTTCTCAACCTTCTCCATGTCAAAACCCCATGGTTTGGGGCCTAGGAGGCACAGCAGAAGGTTGGGCGGACAAACAGTCTTGTCACTGAGCTGGTGTGTTTGGTGCAGGTCAGCCATCTGATCCGTTTCTTTTTGAGTTGAAAGTCTCCAGCAGATTAGTAGTTCTTGAATGAATGCCACAGAACTGAGGGACACGGGCAAGAGAGGAAGTTCTTCTGGCAAGTGGTGGCTTTTCAGTAAAAGCCAAACTGCCTGCCTTCTTTCCACCCCTGTGTAATTTACTCCAGATTTGAGAAATGCAGTGGAGGAAAATCAGTGTTTACTGTGAGTTAACCTGAAATGTGGCTCGTTGTTCCTTCACTAATGTAGGCTAGGCTGCTGAGCCTAAGACTTGACAGTATCGTGTGAAGGATGGGCAGGGATGAGTAAAATGTTTGTTCATTAAAGCCGTATCTTTGCTGAAGTGCTTGCTTGAAGTGTTTTTTAGATGTCATTTTGAAACTGCACTGAACTAAATGATAGCCCGTGGAGGTTTCTACGTGTGCTTGTATTCCATTAGCTCCTAATTCTCTGTGTTTTGTCTCTGCTTAGAAGATGAGAATCAGCCTTGGCTCTGTGGCGAGTTCTTCAGCCTGGCAGATGTATCGCTTGCTGTCACCCTACATCGCCTGAAGTTTCTGGGATTAGCAAGAAGAAACTGGGGAAACGGGAAGCGGCCTAACTTGGAAGCCTATTATGAGCGTGTCCTGAAGAGAAAAGCATTTCACAAAGTTTTAGGACACGTCAACAATATATTAATCTCGGCTGTTCTGCCAACAGCGTTCCGTGTGGCCAAGAAGAGGGCTCCCAGGGTCCTCGGCACCACCCTGCTGGTCGGCGTGCTGGCAGGAGTAGCTTATCTTGCTTTCACGTGTCTCCGGAAGAGGTTTCCCAACATGATGTTATCAATTAGAACAACGCAGAATTATTTTTAGACCTCGTTGTGAGTGGAGGGCATCTCTACCCCAGCAAGGAAAATATCCCAAGTAAAATATAAAAGTAGAAGAAAGGTTCTCTCTGTGAGTTAGAACATTGTCACACAATAAATACCTCCTGCTGTTATACAATTTATGGGCAATGCTGAGATATTTGTGGAAATTATATTTTAGGGGGACAACAAAAGAAAGAAAAGATTTTTTTCTTCACAGACAAGGACCTGTCAGAGCTGTGACGATGCTTTGTTAAAGCAGTTATTGTCTCCTTTACGCCGTGGCTGACCTAATTACAATGCTTTTATTTAACAGATATGCAGCACTCTGACCGCTCATCTAAATGCATTAGTCTGCAAAAACCAGTATTGTTGAAATACTGAAAATAGACCTTGAAGTAAATGCTCGGAGTAAGTAGGATCTAGGTGCAACGTAGGCACTGGGCCTGTTGTATGTGGGACTATCTCTACTGATTTATGTCTATGGATTTGCAGTTGGACCTTCAGGAATGTGTTAAAAGCAGTCTTGTGGAGCCACTTTTGTCACTGTATGTCCATGCTGTCGTACAGGAAGAGACCTGACACCCGTAGGAATATCAGTGATTTCTGGGCCATACGAGTGAAGTTCTCCAGAGGCACCAGCGGTCAACAGATGCCAGACTTCTGCTGCAATGCCCATGGGAGTGAAATCCCTGCTACTTGTCTTTTGAAAGCCTTTTTGGGTAGCCTTTGGCCCAGCCATGTACTCAGCTCACCTGCACCGAGTCAAACTAAGCTATCTCAGTGCACATTTCCTGCTTTCACTCTATCAGCTGCTTCTATCTTTTGCTTTTGGGGTGGCTTGATAGAATTGTCTCCATATTAGTGTCCCACGTGCCCTTTCTTGTTTCCACCCCGAGCACTGGCTGGTTTTTGCACACCACTTGGCTATGTTAGCAATTGCATGTGCCTCTAGCAAGTGTTTGCCCACCATGTGCCACAGCCACCAAGAAAATGTATGCACAGCAAGGCTTTTTAAGAAAGTCGGTCAAAATAGTTCACTCTTTTAATCTGGGTGGGTAGCCTAGATTGAAAGTGAAGCTGTAACTGAGTGATCTCTTTACTTATGGAGGTGTCATAGTGGTGGCAGGTGAAAAATATAGGTCAGGTTGGAGGCAGGTGAATCATAGTGATGATTTTTTTTTGCAAAGCTTCACTCTTGTGGGTGGGGGAGAAGTATAGAAAACCACTTTGATTACTTCTTGCTACTCAGCAGATGCTAAGGGTTTGATTAGGTTTGAACTGAACTCCTGTTTCAAACTAAAATGAAAACAGACTTTTAATCATTTCACAGCAAGAAGAGCAGTTGGGAAAGGGTTGAGAATTCTTGTGACAGTTTATTAATTTTTTTGTATTCCTGATGAATGTCTGAAAGCCTCAGAGTTTTGTTTACAAGCTGTAGAGAACTGCAACAAGCAAGACATAACTTCACATGTGTGCCTGTCAACACCCAGTGCGATCAGATGTAAGTACACTTTGGATCCAGTGCTGGTGGCTGCAATCTCAGCACAATCACTTTAAGCACCAAGAAGGTTGGGTGTCAAGTGTGGTGGGGAGAGGTGAAGCGGTTTCTTGTCTTGCAAGTCTCTTGGTGTAGCAGACATCAAAATGGAGAGAATTGCTGAATCACAGAATGGCTTGGGTTGGGAGGCACCTTAAAGATCATCCAGTTCCAGTTGCTCTGCTGGGGACACCTCCCACTAGACTGGTTGCTCAAAACCCCATCCAACCCAGCCTTGGGAGAAGCTTATAATTTAATATTGTCTGGCAAAAGGTGACCTAAATCTCGCTGCTTTTTTATGGTAATAAGAAACATCTTACCTAGGAAACAATGTTGAGGTGTTGTGTTTTTTTTTTTATTTTTTATTTATGAATATCTTTTTATTTATCAAAAAGACAGTTTTGTATAACTCTGTTTCATGACCCAGTTGTTCTCAAGAACTTGTTGAATTAAATGTGCTCTATTTAGAAAAGCTTTATTATCTGTAGAGTAAGTTTAATCCAACAATGCTATTAATGTGCTGGCAGCTTTAATTGGAGGTTGTTGTTTGTATATTGCAGTTCACCTGCATTTACTTGTAACCGACAAATTCCACTAAGTTAATAAACACAGAGCAAGACCCATAACTTAATGCTTCCCTGGGATCTATTTCTGACAGGCTATCTGTAAAACATCACCCGACCAAGTCAGGGTAAATTTCAATGTATATGATTTAGCTGTCTTTAGAATTAATTTATATTTTACTTTTTTTCTTCCTCTTTTCTTTTTTTAACGTATTGTAGATAAGAGCAGATATGTTCCCAGGGGCACACCAGTGTAGTTCAGCCAAGTAGCCCTGGGTGCTCTGTGATGCAGGCTTATCACTGCTGAAGCAGTTTTAATTCCCCCCCCATCACCGAGGTCTCCACGATTTCTGCACTTCAGCTAGCACTTGTTGCCTGCCAGGAGCTGCAGATGCTTTTGGGAAGCAACCACCAGATGTCAGTGGTCCTCCAGGGCTACGCTTTGGCACAGCTCGGAGATGTGCAGGAAAACACTAGTTTTTCCACAAATGAAATGCGATGTCGGCACAAGCTGGATGGGAGCATCCTCATGGGTTTGTGGGTAAGGATGAGGGAGAAGGTGCATAAGGCGGATGTCCTGTTGGGTGGCTGCTATAGACCACCCAACCAGGATGAGGAGGCAGATGAAGTGCTCTACAAGCAGCTGGCAGAGGACTCTCAATTGCTAACCCTTGTTCTGGGGGGGTACTTCAACCTGCCAGACGTCTGCTGGGGATGGAACAGAGCAGTGTTTTCTGCACTGGAGAGGCCCCACCTTGAGTACTGTGCTCAGTTCTGGGCCCTTCACCACAAGAAAGACACTGAGATCAGAGAAGGGCAGTGAAGCTGGGGAAGGGTCTGGAGAACAAGTCCTGTGAGGAGCAGCAGAGGGAACTGGAGTTTTTTTGCTCTGGAGAGAAGGGGGCTGAGGGGGAGACCACCTCAATCTCTAAAGTTACCTAAGAGGGGGTTGTAGTGAGGTGGGTGCAGCCTCTTCTCTCAAGCAAATAACGGCAGGGTGAGAGGAAATGGCCTCAGGTTGCACCAGGGGAGGTATAGATCAGACATCAGGAAGAATTTCTTTAATGAAAGAGTAGTCGGGTGCTGAAACAGGGAAGTGGTGGGGTCACCGTCCCTGGAGGAGTTAAACTGTGTAGATGAGGCACCTCAGGACATGCTCTACTGGGATGGTGAGGTGTGCTGTTGTTTGTTTTGTTCTTCTGGGTTGACGGTTGGACTCTGTGATCTTGGAGGTCTTTTCCAACCCTGTGATTCTCATCAGACTGGATCTCTCAAGAGATCCTGAAGCAACTGCTTTGGTCTACTACGGGGTGGTTCTCTCATAACTGTTATTTATACTTACGTGTAGTTTCTACACTGGACAAATAAGAAGGCAAAGTTGAAACGATATTTCCCGTCACTGAACAGCCACTTAACTTGTCATGTGTGGGAATGAGCATGGGTAAGACAATGCAGAAAAGTCTGGATCCCTGGTTTAATTGGTGTCTGTTTGTTCCACTCTTTGATAGTCTCTTGATTTTTTCCCTGCCCTGAAGTCCTCTGTGCAGCATTGATTTCTGTACAGGTGGCAGCAAAAGGCTTATCTGTGATTAAATTCCTCAAAACAGGATGAGATTTAGGAGGACATATGCTCTATACGGCTCTTTGTGCAAGATAGCTCTTGTGTGGTGCTTGTAAAGTTTCTTTTGCAGCCTGGCTTATTTTCTTTGCTCTGCTGCCTCTGGACACAGGGTTGGAAACACAAGCAATCTTCTGGGTTTTGTCTGTTGTTTACTCTCACATCACTTTTCAGATATATTTCATATAGTATCTTTGTGGGGGGGATCTGCACAATAAACATTGATTTCTAAGACCACTTTCTAGACGGGTTTATGTCTTCTGTGTCGGTAAAACGAAGGATCAAAGCAGTACACAGTACTGTGTACTGCTGTCGAGGAGAAAAGCCTCTGGTACTTGAGTGAAGAACTTGTTCAGTAGGTTGTCTTTTGCCTATCTGGAAACAGCAATTACAATGAGTTTTCTCTGGTTGTCTGTCTGGGCTGTATAAGTACAAGGCTCAACAGAAGCTGTTAAAAACTGATTTAAAGAAGGAGGAGAAGCAATTTTTGTGTTTTCAATTAATCCATCCAAGAAAAAAAGAGTGCAACCTGTTTCTTGGTTTACATTGTTGAGCTGCAGAAGCTGGGGCTCCTTTCCCTAAGGTGCGTGACAAACACGTAAGATGTGTCCACACAGATATTGTCATTAATGAGACCAAACTGTGCCCTGACCAGTGTTAGTCTGGCCATAAGACACTCTCTTTCTTCTGTCTTGCACTGTAACAGCCCTCCACTGGCCCTCCTTTTAAGCAGAGGAAGAGACAACACTACTTGCGCATTACGTTTTAAAAGGCTTTTTTTTCACTTAAGTCTTAATTTTATGAAAGCAAAGAGCTGCTTAAGGTTTAGAGAGCAGATTGACATGCCCTAATTCATGAGGATTAGAGAGAGCAGTAGCCAGAAAGGAGGTGAGGAGTGGTGGATCTAGCTAAGGAGCATGTTGCTCTGCAGTCGGGCATACGACAGATTATTCTTTATGGAGGCCTTAATTAATTATCTCTCTGCTTAGCTAATATTGGACAAAGGGGGCTTAGGTTGTTCTTGAGCAGTTTATAAGATGCTAAGGAAGTCAAAAGCATGTAGAAAAATCCCAAACAGTATGTTTGGATGTTTTTTCACTTCTTTCTTTAAAAAGAAACGTTAGGTTTTGGTGCAGTTCCAAGTAAAAAAAAAAAAAAAAGGTCAGGCACTCAAAACTCAGGAAATTCCAGAAGCCAAGTGTTCTTACAATACTATTAACTCACTCATGCAGTACTTCTGTAGCATTTATTATTTCTGTTTTCCTTCCTACATTGCCATCGTGGTGCCTTATTTAATGTGAAGTTAAACGTGTTGCTCCGTAAAATAGTTAAGCTGTGGATAAACAGTGTTGTGGGAAGAACCTGTTGGAATTTGCAGAGTTTGTCTTAGGTGTTCCCATTTTAGCATTTATTTTTACTATGGTTTAAAATACTCATAAATAGTTGTATAGAAGTGTATTGTGTAGGCTAATGCATAATAGCATTAATCAATATTAATCTGCTTTATTAATATGATCTTAATATAAGCTCCTTTATATATATTCTATGTAATATCCCGATTTATCCTTTGCATATTTCTTCTGCTAAAAATGGCTGATTGACAATCATGTATATTGCTGTACTATTTATAATTCGAAAAGCCAGCTCTAAATCTAAAATGATGAAAAATCAGGTGATTTATTTCACATTCACACAACGAGAATTGTCCTCTACAATTCAAATCCAGTGCTACGTGTATTTATGTGTAATTTTTGAGATCCTTTGTAGGACTGAAGACATTGTCGAAGTCCTGCTCGCTGTGAGGGCAGGTGTAGCACCCACCAGCATCCTGGGAGGGAGGGAAGGAGGCGGTTTTTGCATGCTTGTCTGTGGCTAAAGAAGCAAAGAAAAGGGCTTCTTAAAGGAAATTGCTTTTCAGGCAGAACTGAGGAGCACGGGGAGAGGAAGGAGTCAGCCTCCCTGTCTCCCTGGCATGTTTTTGTTTGGGGATGTGTTGTTCTTCACTGTTTCTACAGGATACAGAAGCAGCTGCTGTCTCCTTACTTTGGTAGCATTATTTGGTATTATTGGTGGTTATTGGTGTATTATTATTGGTATTATTCTTATTTGCTAACACTGGTTCAATATGGTGAATGTAGGGACTTGAGAACAGACTTATATGTCTTTTGTTAGCGGAAGCCAAGTGCTGCTGCGTTTAGACTGGACAAAGAGCTTGACCTGTTGAGAAACAACTGCCATCCTGAAAATTGCTCATTTGGGGCTTGAAAACAGAACATTCATGGGGTCAGGCCAGGTGTGAGGTGACCTCTTTCTGTCACCTCCCAGCTGAGGCATTCACCTCACAGAAAGTGAAGTCCTTCTCCCCAGCTTTGCATCGAAGGTGGTAAAACTTAGAGGAAAACTCCACCGTTGTGTATACGTGTCCTGTACAGTAGGCTGCAGAGTCAGCTTCCCTCTATCAACACAAAACATGAGTCTTTGCAGAAATCAGGGACGTTGCCTCTGAGAAAAGGCACTCTGAACATGTGGAGGGCTGAGACTGGCCATCACTCGGCACATGTATGGAGAGCAGGGTCTGCCACACAGCCTCCTCTGCCAACTATGTTTAAAATCCAGCACTCAGAAAATGCTGACCTCTCAGAAATAATGTATTTGGGTGCATAACACAGGTTTGGTGAAGAGAAGGGGATACCAGGCTCTGGAGCCCAAATGAACCAAAGTAAGCAAGTGTCCAGAGGAGCTCCATCCCTGCTGCTTCTGGTCCAGCTCTGTGTGACTCTTCTGCGGGTGGAGAGAGGCATTTGGATTGCCACTTCATGGGATGTATTTGTTCCATTCCACTTGAACTATTTAACTGAAATCAGTGGAAGGAAGCACTATGAAGGAATATCTGTGTCTGTTGAATGCGTAGTGAAGCCAGCTTCCTAACACAGACATTTAAGTTGGAATGCAGTTCAGAAAGATACTACGAAAGCATATGCTTTAGATGCCCTCACTCTCCCCAGACGCTGTCACAAGCCTAGACACCAAACTACAGGTCCGGATTGCACTCTGGAGAAAGTAGAAGGACCCATTGCTTAGGTTTTCAGTTCTTTTAATAGAAATGGCTCCAAAGACAAAGATTTCCCAGGAAGTCTGCACCAGCCGAGGCAGGATGCTCTTTGTCCAAATCTGGTGCCTTAAGAAGCCATGCCTCCTTCCATTGTGCTGAATTTTAGACAGCTCTAAAACCCAGAGGCAGAAGTCTCTAAGGTTACAGAGGAAGCAAAATTGGCTGACGTTGCAGCAATGGAGAGATCAAGATTTCTGTTCCTAACAAAGAGCCAGGTTCAGATCTGGTGTGAGTCACTTATAAAAAAAAAAAAAAAAAGTAGCGGTGCATCTACTTACTTTGGATCTGAGCTTGATTTTAAAGTCGTTATGCCATGAATCGTGTTTTACGACTTTGCCTTGAGAAGTTGTGTGTTAATCGGCCAATTTGTCACAGAGCAAATGGAAGCTGCACAATACCTTTCTGAAACAAAGGATATCTGCAGAGCTTAAGCTTTTAAAAGTCATTTAATCTTTTAATATGGGCAGCATGTACAGAAACAAAAATGTTGGAGTTATTTCTGGAATAAAAGATTCTTTTAAAATGAGTCCAAGAATATATGTTTAGGACTGATTCCAGAGCAACATCATATTTATTTTTTTTTTTTATTCTTTGGATTTGAAAGAGAACCAAAAAGCTATAACTGACTTCATTTTTCTGTTGTTAACAGCAATTTGTGACCATGAAGGTCACAGGAAATTCCAGCACATAAAATAAGATGTCTCTCTTATGGATATATATATTTAAAAGTAAAAATAACTGTGCTTACTCAGTTTTCTTAGGGATATCACATGGGACAAGAGTTCTGTCCATTCTTGCGTGTTACAAGATACAATCAGAATCCTTTTGTGCAAAGTGAAAGCTGCAAATATTCCCCAAGTGGCCGGTGGAACAGCAACATCAGCTAAGGCTCTGCTTCCACATCTGTAGCAGCGCGTGAGGGTGGTGGTCCAGCAGCAGCTGAAAGAAGTTCCTTGCAATCCACCAACCTTGTACGATGTGTGGAAGGAGAAACAAACCAAGCTTCAAACCCATCACGAGAAGTGGCAGTGCTTGAAGTCCCTCAAGCTGGTTGCACAGCTAGAAGCCAAATGAATCCCTGACTTCTCTCATTCCACACTAGGTAGAGAGAGGATGCCTGGGTGTTTCCCCAGGCTGTATTGCCAATGGCTGTACCAGTTGTCAGTCCAGGGATGCTTTGGCAAAGGTCTAAGTGTGGAGAGCCAAAATCAGGAAAAAGGTGCTATCTCGTGCTTCTATTTGTGTGGAGAATGACTTGAAGATGTATTTATGAAGAAAAGCATATTCCTATCTTCCCTTTAAAGGCACAGGAAGAAAAAACCAAGATGCTGATGATTTTAAAGCCAGTGTTTATGTTTAAGCTTATGCTTGAAATTCTCAAGGCAGCCCAAAGACAGCCTCAGCAGACCAGGGGCAATAGAGCCAAGATGCTGGTCAGATCAACCATGGAATTTCCTTCATGCAATTTAAGTAAAGGGGGAGGTATTATTATTTCAAGACTGGAGATCTCTCTTCTCCTCAGACTGTCTTGAAGAAAGACTGGAAACCTTTCCTTGGTCTTCCAACCTTCCAAGGCCTTTTCATTCTTACAGGAGATTATGTTGCATAAAAGAATCACCAAGAGGACTTTCTTTGGGGGGGGGGGGGGGGAAAAAAAACCTTTACCTTAGAAAGAATTTGTTCTGAGGTGCAGGCTTTAGT
>JANHFX010000772.1:0-19232 GCA_027560015.1 Chloroceryle amazona | reverse complement strand
GGCTCGTCATCGCTTTATGCGCCCCCTACTCCCACTAGTTTACTCATGTATGGTAGGGCGAACAGGGACATGAGAGGGGGCGGGGGGGGGGGGGGGGGGGGGGGGGGGGGGGGGGAAACAAAACTCTTACCTTAGCAAGAATTAGTTCTGAAGTGCAGGCTTTAGTTAACACTTCATGCTTCAGCACCAGTATGTTGTGGGAGAGAAAAAGAATGGGAAAGATAGTAACAGAGACTCAGAAAGAGGACCTGAAGTGGTAAGTTACATTAGCAGATGATAGCTCTGAGGTTTATGTTTCGTTTCGTTTTGGCTTTTTCTTTTTCAGAGAAGAATAAATCCACACCTGATGGAGCGCTACACTGCAGCGTGCGTGGTACTGTCGTGCTGGAGATGCAATGGCAGGACGTGGTCCGTTGATGAGTGGTAGACACTTGGCTTATTTTGCAGGAGAGCTTATCTGATCACCTCTTTGTTGGGGGTTCAACACGCAAGCAAGTATTCTTATTACGTGGTTCACTGACTCATTCAATAATTCTTCTGTTTAATGAAGTAGCATGTATTGCAGCCACAGTTTAAAACACTAATTCAAGACAGCAGTAAGTAATTTCCATGCTTACGTCTGTTGGTGATTTACTAGGTCTTAACAAATCTTATGGTTTTGCCTGTATTATAATTAATCTCGCCATAAGACCTTTACCTCAAAAGTAGTTTTGTTCTGCTACACTGCAGCCCTTCATCTCGTGTTTGTTTGTACGGGATGGGTTCTAATCTGGGCTGTTTGCCCTATAACCTGCAGTTCCTCAGGCTTCTGCTGGCTGTGGGCACTTGGTGTAATGTTGCATCTTGTTGACATTCAATCACAAATTGAATATTGGAGCAGGAGGCTGACATTGTCCAGTGCTGCCCTGTCACAATTGTGTGTTGTGCTTCTGGGTGTTTGGTGGTCTGAAGGTGCTTAACAAAAGTAAATGAGAGATATTCACTGATGCAGTAATACTGGACTATTACAGTAGCATTACATTAATAGCTAGTGCCTCAGATGGGAAAAACATGCCCAGAATGCTTTCTTTAACAATATTACCAGAGCTAATGGAGTCCCAACTTTGGCTGTGGGAACAGGGAAACTGGAAGAGGGTTGTTGTCCCTTTAAGAAAAGAATAAGGAGCAAAACCCTAAGCAGGCTTATATTTCTTTCTTTTTTTCCATGAAATAATTATTTATTTTGATATTGCCAGTGTTGCCACAAATTGCATTCACAATGCATTGTGCAAGGCCATTTGGAGTTGCACATGCTGACTCCTGTGGCTGCCAGATTAAAGGAATTGCTTGCTGGGCTTAAGGAAGCAAGGAATTTCTCAAGCTTTCTATTCTCTGAAGTGAGGTTTTTGGCAATAATAGCTGCTTGGCATTAGCTGTAATTGGTATGACAGATAATTTTGGCATTTCCTAGCTTTCCATGAGGAAAATACATGCATATTTCTAACTTTACCTTTCTTCAACACTCTCTACGCTTCCATCCCATCACTTATAAATGTAACTGGAAGTTTCTTCCAGTAATCTGCAAAGGAGAATGATAATTCTCCAGACCTTAAATGACAGAAATCCATACAATGCTGTGGATGCTTTTTCTGTAACAGGTTATATTATCTTTTTCTGGCTGCCTATGAGAAAATATCAGCCTAATACTGAGAATTTACAGCTCCCACCTAACTAAGACTGTGGGCAGTTAGGAGTCTGAAATCAGGACTGCAGTGGATATCCATATTATTACATATAGTGTGGCTCGTGTGGGAAAACGTGCCCAGGTAAAGTGGAGAAGCAGGTCCTTTCCACATGTAGAATTCCTTATCTTGACTGCATGTAGTGGGCGTATCTGAGACAGGATGGTGTGATGGGGCTCAGTCTGATAGACTGGCAATTCATGCAAAAGCAGAAGTTTCTCTTTAGAAAAGTTGGTGGAGCCTCTTCTTTTACATTTTCTGTGGTTTATCTTTTGAGACTCATATTCAAACAATTTAAAAATTGGATTGGAAATTTGACCGATGTTTCACTGGGTACCAGTCATACATCTCTTATTCGTTGAGTTTACGTATGGAAGTTTACTTAAGTACCTACAAGTATTATTTTAGCAACTGCCGTATTCTTCTCTGTGCTATGTGTGAGACAGACAGATTTCAGATGAGTGCAAATGGTGGAATTTTCCTCCCTAGCCTGGCCATGCCAAATGCTTTTGGGGTTTATATGTCTACACTTGAATTTTTACTGATGAAGTGTAGCCACTGTGCCTCATCGAAAGGAGCTCAGTACAAGGACGTGGTTTATGGTCAGCAGTGTTTGGATAAGACATTTGCATAATTTTCTCAAGTGGCAACGACTCCACACTGTCTGCTCAAGTAGCTTTAAAAAAACACTAGCTAGTGTTCCAAATGGTAGTACCTCTGTTTGAACGTGAACTTTGATGGCCGTGTTTTAAAACAAGGAGTTTTTATATGTGATAAATTATTTTTCCTTTAGTCTCTGGAGTCTGTCTAATACGGTGTATGTAAGGAGGATGAGGAGGCATGATTTCTGAAACACTCTTCTCCAGACCTATAACAGGAGCAGCATGACAGGGAATGATGAATGAATAGTCTCTGCTTCATATTTCAGCTAACACTGTCTTCTGATAACCGTACCTAACAAGACCGAGACACATTTTATTCTGTGTATTCTGCCTGTATCCTTAAGCTGCTCATTACAACTGGTAGTAATTTGGCCTTATTCATATGCTTCCTTGTATTTTCAGGATACCAGAGAGCTTTTAATCTCTCTAGAGAGATCTCGATACATTTTTCTTTTCTCTTCCTCGTTGCAATAGTTGATATCCTTAGCACAGACTGTTTAAGAAACTGTCAGCTCTTTTGAAATCCTCTTTTTCCAATGTTAATTTCAAAGTAAAATATAACATACAGGATGAAGGCATTGGATGTGCTTCCTTCAATTCCCAGCTTTGTGTTTCCATTTCCTCTTCCCCTGAGAAACATGAACCTCTGTTGTTATTGTTCAGCTTTAGTGAAATTGCCAATTCATGCAACCATTTAATGGTTGGTTATAACTGATAGCTAAAATACAAAGGGTAGCATCCTGTTAGCTGGCTTACTTCACTTTTGGGCATAAAATATACAGCCTAAGAACCTGCCTAAATTTGCTCCTCAAAGCGGGACATCTGAGAAGCCAACACTCAGCTTTGTGACACGGTTGATTTCTAAATAGCGTACTAATTTTGATCTTCTGGATTTGGAGATCTGTAAAGAGACCCCCAGTTTCAGAGCACCGTTTCCCTTGCTTATCGTTACTACAAAAATTCACACAACTCTGTCTCCCTTCCTCACCAAACACAAAGTGTAAAGCGGGTGCAAATAAGAGCAGGTTTATCACTAACACCACACCATTTTACCATCGTTTGGGTTTTTTTCCTGCTTTTCTAGATCTTTTTCTGCTTTATTTTTAACTTGCACTTCATGTCTGCCCTGAAACTTTTCTCTTTCCCTTTCCTTTCCTCAAGTCTTTGAACTACTGTTTTTTAAATGTCTGTTTCAAGGTCATCCCCAAGTCCTCATTTGGGTGTGGAGTTGGAGATAACCTCATCCCAGTCTCCACTGGGCCAACGATGAAAGGGCTTGAAGATAAAGCTTCCTAGTTCATACCCAGAGCAGTTCTTTCTGCAACATGTGGTGCTTTAAATTGTAGACTACTATCATGGAAAAACCCCATTACATTCATCACATAAAAACAGGTCTTCTCCTACAAGACACCTCTTCTGTTTGTCAAACTTTTCCGTCTGTGTCTTAAAAGAAGTTTGGCTTTTTGCCCCCCATCACCAACTAAACCAGAACCTCGGTTCTCCAGTGGTTAAAATTTCTAACCCAAGCTTATTTCCAGCTCTCATAGCTGAGTCATACCCCACTGTCCTTCAACCAGTATTGTCATTACAGCTTCAACAGGCTTTCTGACATTGTGGAGATATATACCAGGAAGAATCTATGTGCAATAATCAGTCTCGAGAAATATCAGAACAAAACAGCAGAGTGAAACTGTTAAACCAGGTGTATTTTAACAGAAGGAGAAAAGGAATTTTCCACTGGATGCCCTGCCCTATAACTATTTCCCCAAAAAAGTAAGATTATAAGCAAATATCAGTACTTGGAACCCTTGTTTTCAAAGTGTGTTTGCTTACTCTAAGTCTGTTACAGAGAAGGACACAACAAGTGAGAGGAGTATTCGGTGTAAAGCCAGCATTTTCAGCAACATGGTAATAAAGCGAAAATGCTTGCAGAAAAAAAAACAACCAACAGAAACCAAAATAAAACCAGCCCACAAAACCCTTTTGGAAAATCAGTTCAGTCCAAATGGACTCTGTTAGTACCGATAAATAGTGATTTCATGATACTGTTTATTTACTGTCACTGAGATTTTATCTTGGAGCAAAATATGTAAACAAACACACAACTCCAAGAGTTTTGGAATTAACTGCAGGACTGGTCTTAAAGTTATAATTCCTGTTGACACACAGGACAATCCAGCCAGAAACCTAAATGAAGGTTGAATCACAAGCCATCTGTACTACTATAAACACCCTTGCTCTCTGCAGAAACCCAGTCACAAAAGAATACTTGTTCAATGCTGATTTTCATTAGAAAAACACATTTATTCATCCTGCTTGTTTTATATTGCTTTAATTATCCCAATAATGTGATCATTCAAAAAAGGCATTCTTGACCATGAAGAGAACTGCGATAAATTATTAAAATAGAAATTGTTGTTTCAGGGTCTACTTTCGAAAGCTTCCTTCTTGCCAAGAAGCTGACATCATTTATGACACTGGCAGCTTTGGAGTATTATACATCAGCCATGACAAAATAGTTTCTGTCCTAGTTTAAGAACAAATACTAATAACATGTAATTAATTACTAGGTTTCCAGATTATCAGAAAAAAAACATTAACAAGTTCTCCATACCTGTGTATCTTGACATGGAGTCTCCAGGAAACAGGCAGTCCCTTTGTGGCCTGTTTCGGGAGTTAATTGCACTTCTTGTCCAAACTGAAGACTCTAATCTAGGTATTTGAAGTGTATTTTAGATAATATTTCTTCCACATTTTAAGAAGCCCAGCTGTGCTTAGCATCACTTCAGGCTAGCTCAGTTGACTGAACACTAAACCAAACAGATGCTTGTCCTTAAAGACAATGGCTTCCATGCCCAGGTCAATCTCCAAGCTCCACAGTGATGGATGAGGAGCTGCTGAAGTCGTTAATGAACACATGATGTTGACATGACTGCTGGAATGACTGTTGGGCTCTTTGTTCAGTTAAACACTGAAGTGTAAGAAAAGCAAACAGATAGTCAGAGATAGGCTGTATCTTGGTAAATGTTCACCGGCTGTTGCAGGTGGGTAGGTGGTGTGGCGTTGAGTTCAATATTGGGTTTGTATATATTTGTATATATTTAATTTTATTATTATTTTCATTAAGGCTGTTTTAGTTTTCTAGTCAGTAAGTTTCTCTCCCTTATTCCCTTTCTCTGCCCCTTTTAGGGGCAAATAGAGAGCATCTGTCATTTGTCTAGGGGCTGGCCCAGTCCTAACCCCTGACATCTATTTGCACTTTTGGTAGTCACCATCCTGCGTCAAGAAGCTTTGTAATTTTTACATTATGTGTATACATTAATTGTCCTGTTTTTGTTGTTTTGTTTTGATTTGAATCTCCCATTTGCTGGCTTTATTTGAACGCCCTTCACACTTTCATGGGAAAAAGCGGTGAAAAAATGTTTCAACATCTATTGAATACTGAAAACAACTTCAAATGTGTTTCTGTCCTTCTGAGGGCCTCCAGGCACCATGCAGGTACACAGCCAAAAGACAGAGTTGCAGGTTTTATATTAAGTGAGACCTACTTGATTAAATGTAACTGATAGATCAAATCAGTTTGGGGCTACCCATCACAGACCTGCAAATTCCTTTTCTTTGTGCAGTAAAGCCCTGAGATCTGGTGCCTAAAGAGACACCTGCTGAGACAGCCTCAAAAGGTAGGCTTTGAGAACCATTATGAGATCCATCTTTAAGAAGCATTTGGATTGGAGAAAGCTGAAAATGAGTTATTTAATGAAACCCCACCATGATATCATCCCTTGGAGATAAAAACAAATCTGTCATTAACATGGCCAAAGGAGAAAGAATTCCGACTAGTTACCGTTTGCTTCTATTACTGAAGTGCACTTTTAAGCTAGCTTTTGGTATTGGTTGAAGTCCATGGTTTATAGTGCCAGTGACTGATAAAAATTAGACTGCTTTCCTTCTTATGATGTGCCCTCTGACTTAGAGGTAGGCAGACAGTGGCTCTTGGTGATGCAAGAGTAACTTGACAAAACTCCGTGAAGTTAGCCCAGGTTTCCATTAGGAAAACCTCATTAGCCCAGGTTTCCATTAGGAAAACTGGAACGGCCATTTGACTCTGCTCATACTCATTCCCTCTGGTATCGAGGCATCACCTTAATCTTTCATCGGAGAGAGGATTTTCCAAGACATCTTTTCAATCTGTAGAATCATTTAACAGGCTCATTAATCAGGTATTGAAACAGCAGCTGCATCTTCTGCGTGCAGTGAAGATCTGACATCTCTTTACTCTAGTTTTAGCCTCAGTTCCTAAACTCTGATGCCACCTGCAGCTGCCAGGTCCTGTGCTGATCGTAAGGAAGTGGTTCCTTCTTTATTTTGTGGGCGATACCTTTGGCCTTTACAAACATACCTGCAGATGATCCCTTTTCTCGTGACAGCTTGAATGAGTCGACGCAAAGTATAATAATTTCCCCGCATCGTATTTCTCCGTGCCTGAATGCTAGCATTTGAATGAACAAATAACTAACAAAAGCCAAGACATGCTTTATTAAGTGCAATTTCCTCCATCATTTGAAAAATATACTGGTGTGGCATGATATTTTTTTATGAGTATGTGTTACTTTTATCCCAGTTTCTGCCAGGGCTTATGAATTGAACGACAGTTGGATTTTTCAGCAGAAATTTAAGAATATATACCCTGTTGTAAATTGCTGAGGCTTGTACTCCCACTGTATTCTGGCAGCAAAAAATTACTAATAATAATCACAGCACTTTAGTAACTATTTCTGCTGTGACGTGAGAATAACACCAGCTTATATTTGCTCTTCTCCCTTTCTCTAAGGGATGATATGGATATATCATTTTCTTTTTCTCATTAACTTATCTTTCTTTCCCATGAAATAAATTATATAATTCATATTCTTTTGCCATGCCGGGGTGAGTTCATCAGCACTTGATTCTATTCAGTCAACTTGATAGCGAGTAACACCAACAACTAGTTAATGATAGGCTTAGCTGCTGGGGAGGATAAGGCTCGTTAATGCTCAGCTCTCACCCTTGCATTAAAAAAGGACTTCACCTGTACTTTCTGTACCTTTTTGTGGGGGTTTGTAAGTTTATAAACATATCAAGAGTCTAAGGTGAGGTGGGAAAAAGCCAGTTTGCGATTGATGAGGATGGCTACAAATAGTTCTTTAACCTATTTTCTTCTGTTTCTTTCTTTTCAGTCTGAGGAATCCCTTTTCTATCTCCAATCAGCCAAAGGATGAGGCAGAGAAGTGAGAGTGCAAGTGATGCATTTCTTCCAAGAATTCTTTTTAAGAACTCCTTTTCTTCAGGTGGGCATTGACCTTTCTGAACTAAAAGCAGGGTCAAAAGAAACCATCACATGGGGAAGGAAATAGTCTTGCTGAATACTACAACTTTAAGAACACACACTTAAAAAGATATTTTTATTTATTTTATTATTATTTTTTCTTCAGAATTATCACCATCTCACTGAGTTCCCTTTCAAGCTGCAGGTATCCCATGGGCAGTAAATGTGTTCTGTCTTCACTTCTTCAGCTTTAAAGAAGGGGAAAGTTTAAGTAAGTTTAAATGTTCTAAGGTCTAAGAACCTGACCTGCAAGGTGCTACAAGAAGGCACAGAATACTTATCTTTGCAGTAAAATCTGTGTCAGCTTAGATCATGTTTTTCATTTGCAGTTATCCTTGATGGAACCAAGTTTTGGGTTAGAAAAACACAAATACTTTCAGAGTAGAAATGCAGGAACATGTGGTGTTTGAAAGCACTCAAGTTCTCTGATACTTATCAAGAGCAACAGTTTATTGGAGAGAAACATGATCAATTAAAATTCTGCTCTGCCTGCCAGGAAGGGTTCAGCTCTTCCAAAGAGGAGCACAAGTTCAGAAGGAATCGCTGACGAGCTGAGGGAAACGGCCGCAGTTAGTTAATGTAGTTAAGTATTAACCAGAATGATTGCAACGCGATGACGATACCGCGAAATTATTTCCAACCAGCATTTTAATGAAATTCCTTCCAGCAAAAGACTTGCAGCTTTAGAATCTTGCAACATGTAAGATAAGGATGGTGAAGAAGAAAGAAGTGATAGGTGAGGGATTTTCTCGGTTGGTGGCTTAGTTCATTACTGACACAGTTTGTCCCAATGTACATGATTAGAGGGCAGTGTGCTGAAGATGCTAGTTTCCTAAAATCTCTCCTTAGAAGGACCAATGTGTAGTTCAGCATTTTGTACACCCAGGCCACTACAATCCCATCTGACGGCTCTCTTTATTTGTTTGTTTGTTTGTTTGTTTCATCTAAAACATGTATCTAATGCACAAAAGATTTACCTTACCCCGGGCAAGTATCTTGATTCTCTGTTTTGCTGCTGTCCATCTCCCTCTCCATTCTTGGCAGCAAAGAATAATCCCCTGTTCTGGTGTTTGTAATGCAGAAACTCTGGACTAATTGTGATATATATATTTTAAAACAATGCCAGGAAGCATAAGTGCCATAATTATAGTACCTGTTATGGTAGGAATGTGTCAAAGAATATTCTGCAGAACTGATCTAGTTAGCACTGTCGAGCTGTAGGGATATCTCCATAACCAGATGCTCTAAAGGGCCATTTGAACATGTCTTAATTGATGCAGCAGCAAGGTCTGACAAAGACCTTGTTGATAATTTGCACTTAATTTTCACATGGAAATTAAACAGCTTTGTAAAAATCTTAGTGGGAACAGGCATCAAATGTGTCTGAATGTAAACAGTCTTGACCTTGAGTGGAGGGAAGAGACAGAAATCAAAAGAAACCTTAGGCTAATGTGATGGAAGACATGAAAAGTATTGCAGAATGACTTAACTTATGTGCTCTGACTAGTTGTAAATACTAGCACTTCTGAGTTCTGCATTTATATTCCAACTATTTGCAAGCAGTTCACTCCCTTTGCTTCCTAAGTCATATTTTTTTCCATGCAGTGAAGTAACATGAGGTGTGAATTTAAAGCACAGCATCCTTCCATGCTCAATATGCCTTTTTATGTTGTTTTTGTATTGTGTTGGTTTTTTTTTTATCAAACACTACCAGAGTAGGTTAAAAAACAGGGAACAAACAGATCTAAGCTTTGCCATTTGGTTTGGAAGCTGAGAAGCCATGCTGTGTCTCAGTAAAAATATGTCCCTTACTTTATGCCTCAGCAGCAGGGGAAAAAAAAAGAGCAACAGAGACGTGGACAGGAACAGAGCTGTTAAAAGAGAAGGCAAAAATAAACCTGTGATTATCACTTTGAGGCTCTCATGCCTCTACCTCTTCAAGTATCATTATCTTTGTAATCACTGAGGCTCATCCAGGTTCTTTTCCTGCATTACACCAGCTTCCCTGGAGAAAGATGAGGCATCAGCTGCCCCTCGGTGTGTGCAGATGCAGCCTGATTCCCCATGCCTTGCTGTTCTTCAGTCAACTGAACCTTCTGGTGTTCTGTGACATTTCACCTGGCAGATGCTCTCTGAGGAGGCTGGAGGAGATACAGGGGGGTGGTGGGGAGAAAGGATGGGAGAAAGCCCTCCAGGGCGGGAGGCAGCACAGCTAGGGGTACGGCATCACCTCTGCCTCAGTCTGCTCCTTCTATTCCCATCATGCTCCCTTCTGATAGCCAGGATACTTTCTGAATCCCTTCTCGGCTTTGAGAGGAAAAACGAGCTCAAGAAACAGTGGAATCACAACTGCTCTTTGTTTTGTAACTCATTTCAGGCAGTTTAGGCTTTTCTGGCTGTTGGTGTGCTCAGAGGGAGGCTGGCAGCAGCCAGGGAGCCAAAATACTGGACTTGCTGTGAAGTGGAGTTCTTTTTGCTGCTGGAAATGGTGGAATGATTGAAAGCAGAGTCGAAAGCATTTCTATCAAGAAGATTTATGTTCTGACAAGTATTTTCAGCAATTTCAAAAAGTGGTGTCTTCCTTTACACGAGCTTTTTCAGTACTTATTCTGAAAGGAAATTCAAAGCCAGATGCCAGAGACATCCAATACAAAAGTCAAAACATTTCTTTGAGTACCTTTTTGAAGCTGGTACCACGAGGTACCACAGAGCCATTCTTGCAAACCTTTCTTCTTAAGCTTTTTTTTTTTTCCTCCAGGAGTTTAGTTGTCCCTCAGTGTGGTGAGACAGAATTTTTGCCTTGAGCTGCACCCAAAACTGATACTTTGCTTATAAAATAATGTATTGAATATCTATACAGCTGTCTAGTTCTTGGTTTGTTGTTGTTTTGTGTGTTGTTTGTTTGTTTTTCTGTGAATACTATAGTGTTGGAGAGGAAGAAAACTGATTCTTGGAAAAACAGCACATCTCAACAGCTGCTTTGGCCTATAAACTGCCTGCTTATCTCCTAAACTGAAATAAGTCTGACAGACTCTTTTGGGTACAGTAACGTATTGCATCCAAAAAAAATTAAACCAATAATTTAACATTGCGGAGTCAAGTCTTCTGAAGTAAAAAAAAAAATACCCCAAGACACTTTGTTCAGCCTCAGTTTGCCTCTTGTACATATGTGCAAAATAATCCTGTGGAAGCTCCCAACCAGGAAGCTCAATCCTGATTCCACAGCACCTTTCATCTCTTTCCTACCAGAAAACATCAGAGGGGCAGCACATGGGAGTTGTATGACCACCACAAAATCTGGTGACTGTGGGAAAGCAGAGCATTATAAACTCCACAAGAATAAAAGGGTGATAGTCGTGACAGACAGCACTGAAGGCAAGCACAACCCTCGCAGATACACCAGTTTGTGCTACCAGTTCTGCTCAAAGTAAGCCTCCACTTTTTGGGAAGAGCTGGCTTTGGGTCTGTCTTGGAGCTCCCTCTAGTGCTTTCCTGGTCTAGTGAAATTAATATTTAAAGGAAATGTCCAGAAGACAGGGTTTATTTGGAGTGACTCTAAGTAAATAGAGATAACTACAACAAAAACTCTTTGCCTCCACTTATTTCAATTCTTCTACCTGAAAGTTCTGTGCTGAATTCCTATATTAAAAAAAAAAAAGAAAAAAAGGCATTTTTGCTTTTTCTGACCAATCATCTTTTCTTTTGAGGTAGCCCAAGGAAATGCTGTGATGTCAAACTGTAGTTTTGGTAACTGAAGCTGCAATAATCTAGTTGCAACTTGGATCTATCTGATGGTCATAGTACGAAAGATATGGATCCAGTCGTGTTCAGCTTCTCAGTCGTGTTCAGCTTTAGGGTCCTCACTACAAGATGGAGATTGAGGTGCTGGAGTATCCACAGAAGAGCAAGGAAGCTGGTGGAGGGTCTAGAGCACAAGTCTTATAAGGAGTGGCCGAGGGAAGTGGGGTTGTTCAGCCTGGAGAAAAGGAGGCTGAGGGGAGATCTTGCCCCTTGCTACAACTCCCTGGAAGGAGGCTGTAGAGAGACAGGTGTTGGTCTCTTCTAACAAGTGCCAAGCACTAGGACAAGAGGAAAAGGCCTCAAGTTGAACCAGGGGAGGTTTAGAATGGATATTAGAAAAAATATGTTCAGCAAAAGGGTTGTCAGGTGTTGGAACAAGCTGCCCAGGGAAGTGGTTGAGTCACCATCCCTGGAGGTATTTTAAAAGATGTGTAGATGGGGTTGGACTCGATGAGCAAGAAGGTGTTTTTCAACCTACATGTTTCTATGGTTAAAAGAAGAAATATTTTAAATTAGTTATTGACACTGTCTTGCTCTATTTCTATGGTTTCTTCTCTTGGTACTGTTTATGAACTTCTCTGTTTCCTCAGAACCGCTGAATCCGAAGAGGCTCTTGTTTGATACCGACAGCTAAGGGGTGAGTACAAAGCCATCCTCTATGAGGAGCCACACTGTAGAAATTCTGAGGGGGCTAACCAAGATATTTTGAACCACACTAACCTGAGTTGTCAGTCTTCAGATAGTCATCATGATGTCTTTTGATTTCTCTCTGTGTTTCATAATCTTCACTCAATCAGTGTTGCAAATCATTTGGCTTCATTGACAGACAGGGAGGCTTCTACAGAGACTGCAGCAGCTTGCTTTTTATTTGCTTCTCATCTCTTGGAAACCGTCCAGTTTCTCTAGTTTGATGTTAAAGAAAATCATTTGCAACCATTGAAGCCAAATATGCCACCATTTGATAGATAGGAAGAGAATTTTGCTGCATGTTATGGGACTTAAACACTTTATGTAACTATCTGTTGACTGCAATCAGTGGGACCATGTGTTGTGAACTGATGTTTGGGAGCAAAGCTCATTTGTACTTACTCACTTATTTTCTTTGGGAACATTAAATATAAAGTATCTGTTGGTTCAAAATTTGGCTGCATGTGTTTGTGACAGTTGGAAAATGGAAAAACTCTTGCCAAGGTAAATAGTTTTCACCAAAGTGAATTGTTATCCAGGAATCTGAACCAGTAAATTCTTTCTGCTAGCAATCTAGCATTACTGGGGAACCTGCAAGCAGAAGGAAAACAAAAAAGGGGAAAGAAAAAAAAAAAAAGAAAAGAGAGTGAGGGCAATGCTTTTGACACTTCAGTTTGTCATTTTTTATTCTCGTCAGCTTGAAGTTGTAGATATTCCTGTCAGCGTGCCAGTATGGGACACCTTGTTCAGTCTGTCAGCTCTTCTGTATGTCAATAACAGCTTTTAAAGTGCTGCCCATATGCTTGAATCCCACTTGCAAAACTTCATTAAGAAATGGTGCCTTGAGAGAAAAGCTCAGGGGCAGCTTTGGGTGCAGTGGCCATGAAATGGTGGAATTCAAGATCCTTGGGGAAAAAAGGAGAGTGTGCAGCAGGCTTGCTGCCTTGGGCTTGAGGAGAGCAGACTTTTGATCGCTTAGAGTCTATTTGCTGAAAGCTACATTAAATGCCATAGATTTGTGTGTCCAGTACAAACTAGTATTACAAGTATGAGCCCAAACAAATTATCCCGCCCACTGAATTCAAGCTTGACTGGGACCTTTATCTAGAAAAATAATTTCTTTTAGGCTCAAGGTCACCATTTCAGTTGTAAGCCTTCATCTCATCCCTCTTTCTCCTAGGCAGTTTGCATTTTTAAGTAGTGGAATGGAGTTTGTGTAATCACAATTATGGAAGAACAACTTTCTATGGTTACATTTTCTGTCCAATTGCTTAGAATTTAAAGACGACGCTTGAATTTTGCTTCTTTGGAATAGTTTTTCTTCACATTGGTCTTCCTAACATGGCTTATAAATGTTCTGTTAAGCAGGGCCTCCTAAACAAGTGTGTAAATCTGGGGTGTCTGTTGCATCTTCTCATTCTGAACTTGTGAATCTTGATGTTTGCCTGTTATAATGTCTAAAAAGCAACTGAAGAGTTGGGAGCACCTTCTTGTATCTGCTTTCTGCAGTCCTCAACAGTTCTGTGATTCATTCAGATCATCCATCTGTAACAGATGTCTTTTCATATACATCGTTTACCCTTAAGCACAGAAACAGTGGAAAATATATACAACTATAGGTATATGAATGAGGAAATAATTGCACAGATGAAAGCCAAGTGGGTCAGATTTACTTCAAGAAACTATTTTGGAATAGAAGAAAAGCTTTCAAACCATAAAACATCCCCTAAAACCCAGCTCCAAAGGGGAAGTATAAACTGGCTCTTTCCACAGTGACCTCAATCTCGGATTTAAAAACAAAGGCAGAAGTTTAACCGGGGGTGAGAGAGACAGCTGGGGGTGCTTCAGACTCTCAGAATAAGAGATCATCAGCCATTTTTCTGCATGTATCTGATGCAAGGAATCATAGTTTTCATGCCCCAGTCTACTTATTGACCAAGCTGTTTATTATTACCCTAAACTTTTACTTCTGGGATTTCCTTAACCCCCGTTAGGAAATCTAGAATTAAACATTTGTACCTCAGGAAAGTGTTCACATTTCTGTAATCCCAGCACGGGTGGATGGGGCTGTGTGCTTTACCTGTGGCTGGTACCACAATAGATTTTATTTTTTTTTTTTTAATCCTAGAACAAATTTATTTGTGGCTAAATTCCAGCTAATCATCAAGCACAGCACGTGCTTCCTCCCTGATTGCCAAGGAGTGCATTTCCCTTGAAACACACCCCTAGGATGCACGTGTTCCTCACGCACCATGGTGCAAGGGAACAAGCTGGATGTAAGGAGTCTTTCTAGCAGTAGCCTTAGCAGAACTAAGTGAAAATCCCAAGGCTTTCCACAGCCCTTTGCAGTGTCCAACTCTTTCTGGGCTAGGAGGGATGAAGTAGGGAGTCACAGTAAGGCAGGCTAGCAAGGGTTCTCGCGAGTCGGTAATTGTTTCTCATTACCACAAAACCACCGTCGTAGAAGTCCTTTCACGATCGCAGGTAAGAGAGAGAGAAATTGCCACAGAGCTGTGAAACGAGAGCTTTGCCTGGTCTGTGGGCTTCAAATCTGGAAAAATATTTTTGCTGCTTTCCGGTCGCTCTGATTTTCATGTGAGATTTGGTGGACAAAGGTGTATACAATCTATAGGAACTTTTCCTCCAAAGGAAATTAAGGCACTTTAAACCAGTTATCCCGTGGCTTAAATGCCAGGGAACTAGAATTTCTGGAATGCAATGCTTGAATAAATAAATTCAGAAAACTGGAAATAATTTGCAGGGAGATATTTGAAATGTAACCATAGCTTCTGAGGAAAAGGTCAGCAAGGTGGTGAGAATTCTTACCAAGCCTGTGCAACTGCCTGATCTTATCCATAAAGCCGAGCCTGCTTGCGTAGCATATTAAATAACTTCAAACAAACCACCCCTGTCAACCTAGATTGACCATGACCAACAAGGATTGAACAAAGTTTTCAGTTTAAGAAAAATGACTACTGCGTGTGATAGGATATCCCCTCAGAGCGCTTCACCGCAGCCCGAGGTATCTGTTACAGCATCCGAGACAAGGCAGTTCAGCCAAGGTACCTGCCTGATGACCCTGCCTGGGAGAATGCTTATAGCAGATGGTTGGATGGCATTAGCAAATGGAGGTCTAAGCACTTTCTCCTCTCCAACAAATGCTCTGAGCATGCTATTGATCAATATTTAAGCAGCAGCATCTTTGAGCTTTGCCTTCTCCTCTATCCGTTCCTGATCTGGACATCTGTAGAGCTGCTTTGTGTAAAATAAATGGAACCTCCTGGGACTCTTAAGTGCTGCTCTTGATCTTGACCATTATTGCTGGCATGCTGATCTTCCCTAAAGAACAGCCAATTCCCGAGTTCCGTCGCATTTCAGTGCTGTCTGATCAAAACATTCTATACAGCCACAGCGGGAATAGGAAAGATTTTGGAATCTGCAGAACGCAGATTTGGGAAGAGGGACAAGCTACAAGGTTTGAAACCATCCCTCTGAAACATATGTAAAATCCAGTTGAACCTCAGATGCATTTTTAGGAAGCCTGTTGCTTGCCAATTTCTTCCTTCCCTCTCTTTCATTGTTTAAAATTCCTATGAAATAAAAATACCTGCCTCAGTATTAAAATGTTTCCTGTGTTAGGAGAGAGCTAAAGGGACTTTAACAGATCTCAAAAATACCTGAAAATAAGACAATAGCACTTGAACTGCATTGGAGCTGCTCCATCAGCAGTCGGCCACAATATGCTGGCTCTACGGGTGCCAAAAAAAGGCAAAAATTCCCAACACAAACCAGAGGTGAGTGCCAGTGTTCCAAAATGAAGCAAGCTGCGTGAAACATTTAAACCGCTTTTTTTTTTTCCTTTTTTTTTTTTTGAGTCACGGTGTCAAAGGGAGATCTCGTTTCAAACACATGAGGCTGGGCAAACAAAAGAAACTTCGGTTTCATTCTGTAAAAGCAAAACATTTACAAGAAAACGCTCCCCATTGTGAAATGTGCAGCCCATAATGATTTCAGTATCTTCCCGCTTTATACCAATAGTTCCTCTCCAGAAATTCTAGATCGAAAAACTGGATGTTTATGGGGAAATATCTGATTCACCAAAGGCTTATATCACATAAAAGTCATCCCGTGCGGTAGGCCAGTTGCTGGAACGGATACTGGGTGTAGTCAGGAAGGCTGGAGAAAGCATCGAGCCTGGGAAAATCACAGGAGAACGAATGGGTCACTGATCTGTCTGCCTGACATGTACGGTGTGACCCTTTTGCCCTTAACACAGTAGGAGATCTGGCCCATCCCCAGTGGACACCGATAGCAATGGCCCATCACCGTGATCCATTGTTCATTTTGATCTCTGCTAATTTTCCCAATGCAGATTGAATTTTTAAGTGCTACTGAGCTTTAATCTACAAATCTCCTGGTGTCAGGCAGCATGGAAAAAGGAAGGAAATATCTCCATGGCTTCTCTTGTTTGGTTGCTGGTTATTTGGTTGGATTTTGAAGCAGCGAAGACAGAGTTTGGATCTGTCCTAAATCCTGGCTCACATGCTTGGGGTCATAATCAGCTCCTGACGTGTAACAGAGCTGAAGTGCTACAAAGGTGATATTTCACTACATGTCTTGGACTTTGAATGAATAGCTCGGCTAGAGCTGAGAAATGAGCTGAAGATTGGAGACCCAAGCAGGTGCTGAATGATGGAGGGCTATTTGAGCACGGATTAGCACCTTGAACTTTCTCCATGAGCTTAAAAGCCAAAGAACAGGCAATCCTTAACGCAGAGAAGGAAAGCCTTATAACAAACAATGTCTAAAGCAGGTTTAAGCTGTCCAAATGTGTGGCAGAATGTGTGCAAAAAATGTTTTGTTAATTGCAGATGAAAGAGGAAGCAAAGGGCAAAGTAAATTTGCCAAAGGATAAATAAGGGACCAATAGTTCAGACAACAAGGTGAGTTACAATATGTATAAGTTTTGGGTTTGTTTTTGTTTTTTTTTTTTTTATTCTGGAAGGAAAAGTTCTGAAATGTAAACTGAGATAAGACTAGGCTACTTGCAAGTGAAGAACCAGGGCTGAGAGACAGGGAGAAGGACATGGAACAAGGATGTTGACTGCTGTATCACAGAGAGGTTCCACCAGTGAGCATCAGTGGATAGCTTTTGGGAACAGAAACTTGTCCATGGTGACTGTTTGAGGAGACAGCATAGATAGGTATCGGCACCAGAAAGGATTGGGGAGTATAAACATTTTAGCGCAGAATGTTTTATATATCCTTGTTAGTTTTATGAACTTCTTCCTCACATTTTCAAGATCCTTGAACCTCTCCAAAACCATATTCTAATCCCGGAGTACTAAATTTTTTGTCTGAGTTTTGTTGCCCAGGCAGAAACATCTAGTGCTAGTAGAATATGCTGGCTGGCACCAAGCTCTTGTTTTGGGTCTCTTGTGTCTTCTGTGTATTTTCCTGATTTGAGAAGAAGTTCCAGACACTTTAGGGGTTATAGATAAATGTTTGGACAAGAGAGCCCTCTTTCACACCCTTTTTGGTCTCTCCTTAATGTTCTCAGCCACGTTAAAGTGGTTTGCCTCTGCTCTGCAGCAGTGCCTGTATTTCAAATCTCCTTTCTCCCCATCTCTCAATCTTACCGTACATTTCTAAAAGCTGTCTCTCTAACACTTGGCTGATCAGGTGACACCTTAGAGATGAGTAAAACAGACAGATCAATTCCCCGTATGACAATGAGTGCAGCCAAGAAGAAGCAACGAGTGATAGCAGTAGGTGACTCGCCTCTCGGAGCTACAGAGGCACCCATTTGCTGACATGCTCCACTAGATAGAGCAGTCTGCTGCTTACCAGGGGCTCCTAACAAGGATGTCACAGAGAGACTACCCAATCTTATACATTCCACCGACTCCACTGCTGCTGTTTCCAACACTGGATATGTTCAAGCCCAGGTTGGATGGGGCTTTGAGCAACCTGGTCTAGTGAGAGGTGTCCCTGCCCATGGCAGTGAGGCTGGAACTAGATGGTCTTTAAGGTTCATTCTAACCCAAACCATTCTAAGATGCTATGATTCTATGAATGTTTCAAAGTGCATTTAAGGTGGGGTGTGAAGTTTACCAAGTACTCTGCAAATGTACACAGTTTGACTGTCACGTGGGAGGATAAGGTTGGTCTAAGGAGTGGAAAAGCCTTCCTGGATCCTTGCTAACCTTGCCCTGTTTATAAAATGATCTTATGGAGAAAACCAAAATAAAATGTTTTAATATCTTACCCAGAGTGCAGCACTTAGAGCAGCATGGTGCCCCTGAGCACTCGACCTAAATGGGCATTTACCACTTCTAGAATCATTCAGATGGCCTCTTATAAGTTTAGACTTCTCCCTAGGATTTTACTTCCCATCATGTGCCAAACTCATAAAATGACAGCTTGAGGAGACTGTTAACTTGCCGTACATATTCCCAGCCCATTTCCTGCATATTTATTTTATTTCTACATTTTGGAATGAAAAAAACAAAACCCCAAGGCCAATAAATCATTCTAATGTACACAGATGTGGCTAAGATTACATCTATTTCTTTGCATGTTCTTATCCGGATTTATCTTGACTGGGATTTTTACTTATTGCAAGTGATTTAGGGGAAAGTCCATGCCCTCACATGTGTTTGCATGGTTCCTAGAACAACAGAATGTTAAATGTGAGCAGAGCCTCAGGGCACTTTTGTTGACTAAATATGGGCTTTTACAGTTGAATTAATGTACTTTGGAAAAGGGGATGAGCAACTACTTGACTTATTAACTTACTGAAGAAGGGGCTAACATTTGGGTGTTAATTTCAAAAAGCTAAACAATAACCAAGACCACCCCGCCGCCCCCACGCCACCTCCAAGTCAACGACGTGACGCGCCAACGGCCCGGGCTTCGCTATCCGGCTCGGGGCGGGGAGCGTCAAAGGCTTCCTGAGCCAGGACGTGGTCGTGGTGAGAGCCCTGCACTGGCAGA